>BPLR01018447.1:0-36618 GCA_021605095.1 Caerostris extrusa | reverse complement strand
TCATTCGTTAATTATTTTTCATACCGTAATCTTCCCATAGTTGGATGCTGAGAAACATGGTTTGGCGTTAGCTGTTTTTTTCCAAGAAAAGTCTATTTTTTTCTATTGCAAAAATTCTAGATAAATGATATCAAGCCTAACCAAGTGAAATCCCATTTTCTCCTTTTTTTCATTCGTTAATTATTTTTCATACCATAATCTTTCCCATAGTTGGATGCTGAGAAACATGGTTGGCGTTAGCTAGTTTTTCGTAGAAAGTCTATTTTTTCTATTGCAATTAGATAAATATATTCAAGCCTAACCAAGTGAAATCCTATTTTCTCCTTTTTCATTCGTTAATTATTTTCATACCGTAATCTTCCCATAGTTGGATGCTGAGAAACATGGTTTGGCGTTAGCTAGTTTTTCCGTAGAAAGTCTTATTTTTTCTATTGCAATTAAGATAAATATATTCAAGCCTAACCAAGTGAAATCCCATTTTCTCCTTTTTCATTCTGTTTAAATTATTTTCATACCGTAATCTTCCCATAGTTGGATGCTGAGAAACATGGTTTGGCGTTAGCTAGTTTTTTTTCCGTAGAAAGTCTTATTTTTTTCTATTGCAATTAGATAAATATATTCAAGCCTAAACAAGTGAAATCCCATTTTCTCCTTTTTCATTCGTTAATTATTTTCATACCATAATCTTCCATAGTTGGATGCTGAGAAACATGGTTTGGCGTTAGCTAGTTTTTTCCAGTAGAAATCTATTTTTTTCTATTTTTGGTGGAATTAGAAAAATATTCCAGAAGCCTCAACCAAGTGAAATCCCCATTTTCTCCTTTTTCATTCGTTAATTATTTTCATACCATAATCTTCCATAGTTGGATGCTGAGAAACATGGTTTGGCGTTAGCTAGTTTTTTTCCGTAGAGAAAGTCTATTTTTTTCTATTGCAGTGCAGAAAATATATTCAAGCCTAACCAAGTGAAATCCCATTTTTTCTCCTTTTTCATTCGTTAATTATTTTCATACCATAATCTTCCCATAGTTGGATGCTTAAACATGGTTTGGCGTTAGCTAGTTTTCCGTAGAAAGTCTATTTTTTTCTATTGCAATTAGATAAATATATTCAAGCCTAACCAAGTGAAATCCGATTGTCTCTCCTTTTTCATTCGTTAATTATTTTCATACCATAATCTTCCCATAGTTGGATGCTGGAAACATGGTTTGGCGTTAGCTTTTTTCCGTAGAAAGTCTATTTTTTCTGTTGCAATTAGATAAAATATATCCAAGCCTAACCAAGTGAAATCCCATTTTCTCCTTTTTTTCATTCGTTAATTATTTTTCATACCATAATCTTCCCATTGTTGGATGCTGAGCTCATGGTTTTGGCGTTAGCTAGTTTTTTTCCGTAAGAAGTCTATTTTTTCTATTGCAATTAGATAAAATATATTCAAGCCTAACAAGTGAAATCCCATTGTCTCCTTTTTTCATTCGTTAATTATTTTCATACCATAATCTTCCCACATAGTTGGATGCTGAGAAACATGGTTTGGCGTTAGCTAGTTTTCCGTAGAAAGTCTATTTTTTTCTATTGCAATTGAATAAATATATTCCAAGCCCTAACCAAGTGAAATCCGATTGTCTCCTTTTTCATTCGTTAATTATTTTCATACCATAATCTTCCCATAGTTGGATGATGAGAAACATGGTTTTGGCGTTAGCAAGTTTTTTTCCGTAGAAAGTCTATTTTTTTCTATTGCAATTAGATAAATACATTCAAGCCTAACCAAAATGAAATCCCATTTTCTCCTTTTCATTCGTTAATTATTTTCATACCATAATCTTCCCATAGTTGGATGCTGAGAAACATGGTTTTGGCGTTAGTGTTTTTCCGTAGAAAGTCTATTTTCTATTGCAAATTGAGGATAAATATATTCAAGCCTAACCAAGTGAAATCCCATTTTCTCCTTTTTCATTCGTTAATTATTTCTGCATACCATAATCTTCCCATAGTTGGATGCTGAGAGTACATGGTTTTGGCGTTAGCTAGTTTTTTTCCGTAGAAAGTCTATTTTTTCTATTGCAATTAGATAAATATATTCAAGCCTAACCAAGAAAAATCCGATTGTCTCCTTTTTCATTCGTTAATTATTTTCATACCATCTTCCCATAGTTGGATGCTGAGACATGGTTTGGCGTTGTAGTTTTTTTTCCGTAGAAAGTCTATTTTTCCTATTGCAATTAGATAAAATATATATTCAAGAAGCCTAACCAGAGTGAAATCCCATTTTCTCCTTTTTTTCATTCGTTAATTATTTTCATACCATAATCTTCCTCCCATAGTTGGATGCTGAGAAACATGGTGTGGCGTTAGCTAGTTTTCCGTAGAAAGTCTATTTTTCTATTGCAATTAGATAAATATATTCAAGCCCTAACCAAGTGAAATCCCATTTTCTCTTTTTTTCATTCGTTAGTATTTTTCATACCATAATCTTCCCCATAGTTGGATGCTGAGAAGCATGGTTTGGCGTTGCTTAGTTTTTCCGTAGAAAGTGTATTTTTCTATTGCAGTGAAAAATATATTCAAAAAGCCTAACCAAGTGAAATCCCATTTTATATACTTTTCATTCGTTAATTATTTTCATACCATAATCTTCCCATAGTTGGATGCTGAACATGGTTTGGCGTTAGCTAGTTTTTTTCCGTAGAAAGTCTATTTTTTCTATTGCAATTAGATAAATATATTCAAGCCTAACCAAGTGAAATCCCATTTTCTCCTTTTTCATTCGTTAATTATTTTCATACCATTATCTTCCCATAGTTGGATGCTGAGAAACATGGTTTGGCGTTAGCTAGTTTTTTTTCCGTAGAAAGTCTATTTTTCTATTGCAATTAGATAAATATATTCAAGCCTAACCAAGTGAAATCCCATTTTCTCCTTTTTCATTCGTTAATTATTTTCATACCATAATCTTCCCATAGTTGGATGCTGAGAAACATGGTTTGGCGTTAGCTAGTTTTTTTCCGTAGAAAGTCTATTTTTCTATTGCAATTAGATAAATATATTCAAGCCTAAATAAGTGAAATCCCATTTTCTCCTTTTTCATTCGTTAATTATTTTTCATACCATAATCTTCCCATAGTTGGATGCTGAGAAACATGGTTTGGCGTTAGCTAGTTTTTTTTCCGTAGAAAGTCTATTTTTTCTATTGCAATTAGATAAATATATTCAAGCCTAACCAAGTGAAATCCCATTTTCTCCTTTTTCATTCGTTAATTATTTTCATACCATAATCTTCCCATAGTTGGATGCTGAGAAACATGGTTTGGCGTTAGCTAGTTTTTTTTCCGTAGAAAGTCTATTTTTCTATTGCAATTAGATAAATATATTCAAGCCTAACCAAGTGAAATCCCATTTTCTCCTTTTTCATTCGTTAATTATTTTCATACCATAATCTTCCCATAGTTGGATGCTGAGAAACATGGTTTTGGCGTGAGCTAGTTTTTTCCGTAGAAAGTCTATTTTTTCTATTGCAATTAGATAAATATATTCAAGCTAACCAAGTGAAATCCCATTTTCTCCTTTTTCATTCGTTAATTATTTTCATACCATTATCTTCCCATAGTTGGATGCTGAGAAACATGGTTTGGCGTTAGCTAGTTTTTTTCCGTAGAAAGTCTATTTTTCTATTGCAATTAGATAAATATATTCAAGCCTAACCAAGTGAAATCCCATTTTCTCCTTTTCATTCGTTAATTATTTTCATACCATAATCTTCCCATAGTTGGATGCTGAGAAACATGGTTTGGCGTTAGCTAGTTTTTTTCCGTAGAAAGTCTATTTTTCTATTGCAATTAGATAAATATATTCAAGCCTAACCAAGTGAAATCCCATTTTCTCCTTTTTCATTCGTTAATTATTTTCATACCATTATCTTCCCATAGTTGGATGCTGAGAAACATGGTTTGGCGTTAGCTAGTTTTTTTTCCGTAGAAAGTCTATTTTTTCTATTGCAATTAGATAAATATATTCAAGCCTAACCAAGTGAAATCCCATTTTCTCCTTTTCATTCGTTAATTATTTTCATACCATAATCTTCCCATAGTTGGATGCTGAGAAACATGGTTTGGCGTTAGCTAGTTTTTTTCCGTAGAAAGTCTATTTTTTTCTATTGCAATTAGATAAATATATGCAAGCCCTAACCAAATGAAATCCCATTTTCTCCTTTTTCATTCGTTAATTATTTTTCATACCATAATCTTCCCATAGTTGGATGCTGAGAAACATGGTTTGGCGTTAGCTAGTTTTTTTCCGTAGAAAGTCTATTTTTTTCATATTGCAATTAGATAAATATATTCAAGCTTAATCAAGTGAAATCCCATTTTCTCCTTTTTCATTCGTTAATTATTTTCATACCATAATCTTCCCATAGTTGGATGCTGAGAAACATGGTTTGGCGTTAGCTAGTTTTTTTTTTCGTAGAAAGTCTATTTTTTCTATTGCAATTAGATAAATATATTCAAGCCTAACCAAGTGAAATCCCATTTTCTCCTTTTTCATTCGTTAATTATTTTCATACCATAATCTTCCCATAGTTGGATGCTGAGAAACATGGTTTTTGGCGTTAGCTAGTTTTTTTCCGTAGAGAGTCTATTTTTTTCTATTGCAATTAGATAAATATATTCAAGCCTAACCAAGTGAAATCCCATTTTCTCCTTTTTCATTCGTTAATTATTTTCATACCATAATCTTCCCATAGTTGGATGCTGAGAAACATGGTTTGGCGTTAGCTAGTTTTTTTCCGTAGAAAGTCTATTTTTTTTCTATTGCAATTAGATAAATATATTCAAGCCTAACCAAGTGAAATCCCATTTTCTCCATTTTCATTCGTTAATTATTTTCATACCATAATCTTCCCATAGTTGGATGCTGAGAAACATGGTTTGGCGTTAGCTAGTTTTTTCCGTAGAAAGTCTATTTTTTCTATTGCAATTAGATTAAATATATTCAAGCTTAATCAAGTGTAACCTCATTTTCCATTTTCCAATAATTTCCATAATCAGATTATTCACATAGTTTGAATCTGATGTTTTTGACGTTAGCTGTTTTTCTCCGTAGTAAGTCGATCTTTTCAATTGTGATCAAATAAAAATATTCAAGCCTAATCAAGAGTAAACACATTTTCCTATTTTTCATTTACCAATTATTTTCATACCACAATCTTCCCACACAGTTTGAGAAACATGTTTCGGCGTTAGGGTAAACATCAATTTAAAAAAAAAAATTATTAATTTTAAATCAGATTTTATAGTTTTGTTTAAAATTTTTATATAGGTATTTTATTTTGCTATTTTATCAGGGGGAAGGAAAGGTGATGAAACTTTTTAAAATCTGAGGGGCCACATTAGATATAGCAAGAGATGTATGCACTTTTTGTTGGGAATCCATTTTTGTTTTAATTCAGTTCAGTCAAAGGTGAACAAGTTACAATCAATAGTCAAACAGTCACAATTCCAGTCAAAGGTGAATTTTTTGCGTTTATTTCCATTTTTATTAATTAAGTCACTTGTTTTATGTATAAAAATATAGAAACAATGCTTTTCTGCTTTTTTAATAACCAAATAATTTTTTTTTTTTGCTTCATGAAGCCTAAAAAATATAAGCTTGATCCATTGTTTATTTATCAGCAACATTTAACTGAGAATATTAAAATTAATTTCTTGAGTAAATATTTCTGAACTTTAGTCTTTGCAATCATGCTGTTTAATTAAAATTTTTTTATACATTTTAATATAAAGGAACGTTGTTCAGTTATTAGTGGAGAAAATGAAATTTGTGTACTCTGTTGTTATAAAAATAACATGAAGAACTTACATTTACACCCAAATCGTTTTCTTTTAGAGTACATGGAGCACTATTATTTTGAAGAAGGTCATATACTATGTCTCCGTTCGCCTGAAAAAAACCCATCTATACTTAAAGCTCAGCAAAACAAAATGTTAAATTTATTAAAGTAGTAAAAAAATTGAAATATCTCAGTCCATCTATTCATACTGTGGTCCTTTACGGAGCATAATGGCCGAGTGGCTAGCTCTCTGGCGCTTGGTACCACAGCTTTCGGGTACGAGTCCCAGCGGTATCATGCATGTTTGTAGTGGTTCGGAATCCAGTCTAAACAGTAGGTCCCGGTCTAATAGGACCGTAGAGCGTGGTCTTGATGTTTAGTCAGTCTTCTGACCTCGTAGGTTCTTGCTAAAAGTGAAGCTACATACTACCCCCTAACCATGGCAAACGGCAACGGTCGTACCTGTTACGGAGTTCCTATGTGATTTTAAGAATCACGAAAACCTCCACATCTTAAAGTAGTTAAAATATTTGCACAAAATGAAGTTGCTTAAATTGAAGAGTAGTAATAAAAAGAAAAATAAAGAATTTAAGAAAAACATCTCTTACTTGAGAACAATTAAAGCAAGAGACAGAAAAAGCTAAAGCTATATTTACAATTAAGAGTACGTTGACGATGCCCCCTCCCAAAAAAAATAATAATAAATAAATAAATAGATAAAATAATTAAAAGTTAACATAAGTAAAAACAAGCTATAGAATAAATTAAAACTAATAACAATTAAAAAGTTAAAGACCAGATAGCTATTAGATTAAGGTGCATTTAGATTAAGGTTCTTTTCATCGTAGCAATTAATTAAAATTTAAAAGCAAAAATTGCAGCACGGATTCTCTTGAATTGATTAACGCAGCAAGACTCAAGCCGCAGCGGTAGAACTATGACGGCGACTAGGCATGGCCTAGTCGCCTGCGACGGGTCTTATGGACCTGGTGTAGGTTCTCCTGCACCAAGGGGATCAGTAACAACATACATTACTCAAATAATTTTTTTCCTGTAAAGCCATGTACAAATTGAGCATGAGTGTAGCGAACGAAGGCCAGCTGACATTCTTTTCGAGCATTTCGATACGACCATGACAAATAAATCTTTTTCCTTCCTTTTACCAGTCGTGTTTTGGAAGGTAATAAATCCTTTGACGCGTGATCAAAAACCGACTCTATCTGCATTGGAGGTTTTCTTTCTTCTAGAGTTCGCAAACGTTCACGCATGTCTTGCATTTTTCCTCCATAACGAAACAAACGTGTTTAGAAAGCTTTCATGAAAGACACTGACTGCTCACATGCACAAATGTGGACACGGCAATTTGCCAAAATATCTCAAATCTACTCTAATTATATTATTTTTTAATTTTTTAATATGGTGTAACGTCTCGGCCTATACTATACCTATAACGGCTTCAAGAAGAGGGCGACTTTCAGGTTCATGGGAATACTTTAATTTTTATTTACAAGCCTTATATATATATATATATATATATATATATATATATATATATATATATATATACATATATTATTATATTATATTATATATATATTATTTACAAAGAAATGAAAATGAAAGATATTATTTGATTCACAAGGGCAGTTGTTAACTTCAAGGACGGAGATTTTCAGAGTTTTCGAGTCTACGATTAATATAATCCACCTGGTCTGTGGTAGATCTTAATTTTTTTCACTGTGGGATACAGGAAACCACAGGGGGCTCACTTTGTAAACAGACGGATAACAGAAAAGGCGTCACTTTACAGAAAAAATGAAAAACAACACTTCTTGTCAACTCGTTGCAGAACACTATCCCTTCCTCAGAAACCTCTCTTTCAGAAAATCCGTTAAGAAGGATGGGGTTCAACTTCCCTCTCTTCTTATTCGAGTGGACACTTCCTCAGCTTATGGTCTAGCACCCATCACGATGCAGCAACTCATGACGTAGTGCATATCCCATCTCTACTTGTTTCGACTTATGAAGGTCGAACAGACAATCGCTAATTTTACGAGGTCACATTATCCATGATACTGCTTATCGGCTGTCAGATTTGAGTGATAACCGTGGGCAGAACAGTTCATAGGCTGACACATAGATGGAGCTACTAGTATTAAATCCATATGATTTTTAGTTAGCCCTAACCTTCAAAAGACACGTGTATAAATTTGACAGTTGTTGCACTATTAGTATAGGAGTTAAGGCATTTTTAGTGAAGTAACTTTTGTCAGTTTGAAAAAATGGATAAAAAGGAATTTCGTGTGTTAATAAAGCATTGCCTTTTGGCGAAAAAAAAAATACCACTGAAGCCAAAGCTTGGCTTGATAAATATTATTCGGACTTTGCACCAAGAGAATCAACCGTAGAGAAGTGGTTTGCTAAATTTAAACGAGGCGAAATGAGCACCGAGGACGATGCACGCACTGGACGCCCCAAAGATGCTGTTACAGACGAAAACATCAAAAAGTCCACAAAATAATTTCTGATAACCGTAAAGTGAAGTTGATTGAGATAGCTGAGACCCTAAAGATATTAAAGGAACGTGTTGGACATATCGTGAATGAATATTTGGATATGCGAAAGCTCTGTTCAAAGCGCAGAGCTCACAATCGACCAAAAACAACAACGAATTGATGATTCTAAGCAATGTTTGGAGCTATTCATCGTAATAAATTTTTAACCCGAATTTTGCGTCGATATGTGGCAATGGATGAAACATGGCTCCATCATTTCACACCGGAGTCCAATCGACAGTCAGCCGAGTGAACTGCACGTGATGAACACTAAAAATGCCATAACTTCACTAAAAATGCTATAACTCACATACTAATAGTGCAACAGCTGTCAAATTTATACACGTGTCTTTTGAAGGTTAGGGCTAACTAAAAATCATATGGATTTAAAACTAGTATCATCATCTATGTTTCAGCCTACGAATTTTTCAGCCTACACGTTAGGTTGTTGTTTTGCACTTGTTACAGAATATACATTCCTTTCTCCTGGGAACGGAAATGCTATGTCTCTTCTCGTAGGAAAAATGCTAAAGTGGTAATTTCCTCCCGCTCCCCAGGTTTTTATATGCTGATTCTCTCGTTGGAGGAATATTATGTAATTTATATGAGATCGCTTGACAGAGGGAAAGTCTGTCTGTTATTTTAATGCCGATGTCCTGACCATTCGAGTCAGAATGTGACTCATCTTGAATGAGGGGTCGCTATTGCCTCAGTCGAGATTGGCGCCACCACTTTTGAAGGAGACTCTGGCACTCGGTACCACAGGTTTCGGGTTCGAGTCCGGCGGTGCCATGGATGTTTGTAGTGGTTCGGAATCCACTTTAAACCGTAGGTCCCGGTCCTAATAGGATCGTAGAGCGTTGCGGGGCATTGCTACTTCGCGTCCGTGGCTTATCTTCAAGTTACACGCGCCCCCTGGGTAAAACAAAGTGAGTACGTCTGTGCAGCGCTTGCCTTAAGGCATACAAGACCAAGCTGTCTAAGTGTTTGCCAGCTGCATTAGAACAACAACAACAAAAAAAAAAACTTTTGAAGGAGAACACCCACAGACCACATCAAAAGAATTCCCAATTACCTCATTTTTATTCTAGATGAACGGAAGGGCTTTCTGGCATTCTTATTTTTCTAACTCATTTCAATGTAGACAAAAGAACTTGCTGTTCGGAATAACTTAGGGGGAATCTTCGAACACTCTGCATTCGGATATTCAACATTTATAGTAAAATGTTATTTACTTCGTCTAAAGGGAAATTTTTGTTGTGATCATCATCATCATCAATGGCGCAACAAACAAACGACGGGCTAAGGCCATCTACCAACAGGCAGATTTCGAGACAAGAGGTGTTTTCATTTTAAGGGACAGGGCTGTCAACCTTATGCCCAATGCTCTACAGCCATGAGATCGGGACCAACTGCTTAAAGTGGATTCCGAACTACTACAAACATCCCTGGCACCGCCGGGATTCGAACCCGAAACCTGTGGCACTGAGTGCCATAGCGCTAGGCAAATTTTGTTGTTATGACTAATCCTCAGTGCTCTGCAGTTCAGGATGGACACCCATGAAGTATTCTACTCATGGACGGAGGGAAAGGGGTACCTTCTGTTGTGATGGAGCACCCGTAGGTAGAAGTCTGACTGCCCGACTCGTGGTTCAGTGGCAAAGCCTAAAGCTCAAGTGGCCTGTGCCCGAATGCTCACCAACGGCGCACGTTGATACTGAACCACGAGTCGGGCTGAATATTTCGGCTTACCTCAAGAAAGGACAAGTTCATGCTGAAAGGTATTCGTCTTCGTTTTTGAAATAAATCAATTATTGTTCTTTGTATTAGCCCAAGATCTTCTGATTCTGAACCAACGTTTCTGGTGGGGCTCGTGCCAATTGTGTGAGATTTCCAGGTATTCCCTGCGCCATAGGCGATTACTGAGACGTTTTCTCCTAAACAAAATAACAAAAAAAAAAAAAAAAAAAGATTTGTTAGAAGGAGTTTATAATTTTGATTTTTATGACTTTCAACTCACGGAAATGACTAAACATATTTTATTTTAAATTAAAAGAAATTTTATTAGTCAAAAATCAAGTTTATTTTCTCGTACTAATTTTCCAAAGTAATCCTGCTTAGCTCTCATAGTATAAATTGTGAATTTACTCTGATTATATTTTGATTCTGATCTTCAGGTTATGATATACAAATTAGCCCTGTTTGATAGCGAAAGCAGCATTTAAGACGTTCGCGTTCAGAGGAACACTGAAGACACATCGATGATGATGTTTTGCTTGAGGAAGAATACAAAGATTAAATACAAAGGAACTTACAAAGGCACATTGCGGTTGAAATGCAAAGGCAATCATATGGAATGAATAGGGAAGATGAAATACAAAGGAATTTACAAAGGCACATTGCGGTTGAAATGCAAAGGCAATCACAAGGAAGGAGCATGGAAGATGAAATACAATGGAACTTACAAAGGCACATTGCAGTTGAAATGCAAAGGCACTCTACATTGAGGATAAAATGCATGGAAGGAACACTGAAGATGAAATACAAAGGCACATTGCGGTTGAAATGCAAAGGCACTCGCATGGAAGGAACATTGAAGATGAAATACAAAGGAACTTACAAAGGCACATTGAGGTTGAAATGCAAAGGCATGGAAGATGAAATACTCAAAGCATGGAAGGAACATTGAAGATGAAATACAAAGGAACATTGACAAAAGGCACATTGAGGTTGAAATGCAAAGGCACTCGCATGGAAGGAACATTGAGGACAAAGTGCATGGAAGGAACATTGAAGATGAAATACAAAGGAACTTACAAAGGCACATTGCGGTTGAAATGCAAAAGCACTCGCATGGAAGGTACATTGAGGATAAAATGCATGGAAGGAACATTGAAGATGAAATACAAAGGAACTTACAAAGGCACATTGCTGTTGAAATGCAAAGCACTCGTATGGAAGGAACATTGAGGATAAAATGCATGGAAGGGACATTGAGGATGAAATGCAAAGGAACTCGCATGGAAAGAATGTTGATGATGAAATGCAAAGGAACTCACGTGGAAGGAATATAGCAAAAAATTATTACTTTTTATTTAAAATTTATTATTTTTATTAAGAATATCCGCTAATTGAGAAATAGATATAAGAAGTTATTACTCTATCAACACTAAGTCAGTTTGTTGTTAGGATAATCTCAATCTCAATCTGAGCAATTTGATGAGCATTTTTTTTTCATTTTATTATTCATGCTATGATTAAGTCATTAATATTATTATGTAGAATATCAGTTCTTCAAGATACCAAATTATGCAGCATATCGGGACTACATTATTCACGTTTCATTTAGTTGCTTCAATTTTGGGGGTGGCTTGCTGTGCACTAATAGGATTCTTTTGATATAAGGATTTTTCCCCGAAGATTTTTCATTGAATTGGTGAGAAATACATTCTTACAATTACACATTACCTTCAAAATGAGTCGCATTTTTTCTGCAATGACAGTTTTGTAGATCTCATCATTTGAAGCACATGACGGGAAGACATTATCAAAATGATAAGTTCGTCCCATGGCTTGCACCTCTCCATTTTGCTTCAAAATTATGTCTTCTGCTTCCTCTCCGTTCTTAATAGGAGAGCATCTGAGTATGAAAAACATTTTCTGCTCGTCCGTCTGCAATGCCATCTTTAATTCTGCAATGAAACAAGTAATATAAAAAAAATTTTTAAAATAAATTCCTACTTTTTTTCACTATATTGCAGAAAGTCCTTTATAAATAATTTTCATTTATTTTTTTTACGTTTATCTGGCGCCATCTTTTGGTAGGTACATGCATCTTAAATTTAAAAAAACTGAAATGAATTAATTAGATTTAATTACTGAATTAATCTTTGAAAAACTGTATTAACATCCAGTGTCATCCACTACAAGTTAAAAAAATGTATTTGAACTTGAGTGGATGAATAACAAGCATTTTATGAGCGATTGAAAATTTAAACAAGATATATATAGGGAGAGTGTGAGCTAATAGAAGGAATTGAAAAAAATAAAATAAAATGCTTTGATATGTAATTACAGTTAAGGATGGTGTTGAAGCATTATTTCCCGATGAATGATTATAGCAATGGTGCTTCTTTTCCCATAATTGTTTCTCACAAATATTTTCAAAAGATTTGAACACATTCTGTGGCATGAACGAGATGATAGGGTTGATTTGGGCCTAAAACAGCTATATGGATTCACTGACGTTCAGAGAAATGACTCCTTATCGATTCGGCTAGATTTTGAAAGCAGTGATTGCAACCAACGCCACAAACAGTTTCTAATCCAAGACAGATTGCACGTTAGCCCAGACACTGGGCGGGGTCTGAATGGCCGACTGGCTAGCGCTCTGGCGCTCGGTACCAAAAATTTCGGGTTCGAGATCCAGCAGTCCCATGAATGTTTTTAGTGGTTCGGAATCCTCTTTAAACTGTAGGTCCAGGTCAGTTTAGCCCTCGTGAGAACTAGATGACCGTAGAGCGACAAACTAAACCAACAAGACACTGGGCTACTAGTCGGGCTTCGAACCATTTGATTAACAAGTAACATAAAACAAATTTTTTTAAAGTCAATTCTTACTTTTTTTTTTCACTCTATTGCAGAAAGTCCTTTCTAAATAATTTTCATTCATTTTTTTAAGTTTATCTGACGCCATCTTTTGATAGGTACATGTAACTTAAATCTAAAAAAAAACAAACTAAAATGAATTAATTAGATTTAATTACTGAATTAATATTTGAAAAAACTGCATTAACATCCAGTGTCATCTACTACAAGTTCTAAAAAAATGTATTTGAACTTGAGTGGATGAATAGAAAGTATTTTATTACCGATTGAAAATTTGAACAAGATATATAGTGGGAGAGTGGGAGCTAATAGAAGTAATTGAAAAAAAGTTGGATAAAGAACACCAAGTTATAATGACGGTAGAGGGGTGACCTAATGCCAAATACTTGAAACTCTTTTCATTTCATGAAAATTTATATCAAACATCAAATGAGATTTAGATGGAAGGCATTGCTCACTGCTCGTATCTCCTCGAGGACTGGGCGGCCTGATAGCTAATTAACTGGTACTCTGGCTGTTGCTACCACCAGTTTCAGGTTAGAATTCTGGCGAGGATTCGAAGGTTTGTGAGGGGTTCAGAATCCACGTTAAACTGTAGTTCCCGATCTAATTGGCCCAAAGTGTGTACAAAAATACCATAGAGCGACACACCAAACCTTATTGATTCTGCTAATTTTTGAAAGCGGTGACTACATGTGATGCTACAAGAAGTTTCAAATCTAAGCCACCTTGCACATTAGCAAGCCACTGGGGAACTAGTCGGGTTTCGAACCATTTGATTAAAGAATAGAATTAAGAATACCAGAATTGTAATAACGATAGAGGGGGCGACACATTAGAGAGTTTTTGCATAACGTTTTTTATCGTCCGATATTTTTCTTCTTAGCGCACATGCTCATAGGAATAGCTCAGTAGTGCAGTATTACAGGTACGCATACGCAATAGGTACAATGTATCCTATGAGCATGCGCGTTAGGAAGAAAAAAAATATCGGACGATAAAAACGTTATGCAAACACTCTCTATTGCCCTATAGAGGATCACTGGACACCATGACATTTTAGATAATGATCAGGCAGATTTGCTGTCTAAGAAGGGCACATGGATAGCCCAACAGCCAAATACAGCAATATTCAAAAAATGACTCCTTATCGATTTTCCTTGGTTTTCGAAAGCAGTGACGGTAACTGACGCCACATGTAGTTTCGAATCTAAGCCACCTAGCACATTAGCCAAGCCACTGGGCTATTAGTAGGCTTCGATACATTTGATTAAACAAGTAATATATAAAAAAAATTTAAAGTCAATTCCTTCTTTTTTTTTCACTCTATTGCAGAAAGTCCTTTATAAATAATTTTCATTCATTTTTTTTTAAGTTTATCTGGCGCCATCTATTGGTAGATACATGCAACTAAAATCTAAAAAAACTAAAATTAATGAATTAAATTTAATTATTGAATCAATATTTGAAAAAACTGTATTAACATCCAGTGTCATCCACTACAAGTTCAAAAATGTATTTGAACTGGAGTGGATGAACTTTAGTTTAGGAGTTTTATTAACGATTAAAAATTTGAACAAGATATATATAGGGAGAGTGTGAGCTAATAGAAAGAATTGAAAAATATGATAAATACACCAAGCGGCAATGACTGGGGAGACACATCGTCCTGTAGTGGGTTTGGTTTTTGGTTTGTCTCTCTACGGTCATTTTGTGCACACTTTAGACTAATTAGATGGGGATCTACAGTTGGACGTGGATTCCGAACCGCCACCACTACTACACCACAACATATCAGTTGCCTAGAGCTGAGTTGTCCCTTTACTGTTTGGGAATAATGTGGGTGAGAAGTCTCATTGGGTTCTGTGAAGCTCTACAGGTTACGGGTTAAATTGAAAGAAAAAAATTAGTAACAAGTAGTATTGAACACTACAATTTGTTTAATATGCAACTCATGCCAAATACGCTGTAATTTAGATTCAAAATATCACTGGCACCCGAATCCACTTTCTTCATACCGCTTAAAGAGCCATCTATTAATGCTGTACCATTTCCCCATTCTTCAAGTATCTTCAGCTCAAACTCGAATTCATTGTGTTTCTTTTTTATAGTATTTTAAAAGTGGGACTTTAATGTTAAGCCTGGGACCCTGCATATTAAAATATTAAAAACAAAATATTTTGTTATTCATATATATATTTATTTATTTCTTTAATAATATAATTTTAAAAATTAATTCAATTTAATTCAGCAAAAAATAATTAAACCAAAAGCAATAAGTTTTTCTATACCATGTATATATATATATATATATATATATATATATATAATCTGTTAAATTTACAATCATATGGTTTTAAATCTTTTTGCAATGTCTGGGTATTTTGAAATTCTACTCTAAGTTTATCTGGGTTGTCCAACTTTTCTAATTTATTTTTTTTTTTTTATATTATTTTTTAAATATATTTATTAGAATTAGTATTTATTTTTTTAAATATATTGCGCTTCATTTGCGTTATTTAATTAAATATTGCGTATTAATACCTTGCTTATTAATTGGCCTACAGACTCTCCCTCGGAGAAGTATATTTCGCATATCCGGAGCGTAGCCGAATATCGGTTTTTCGATTTAGAAGTGAAATTCTTAAACGAATCTATAATTATATGCCCTTAAATGAATTAAATACTATATGTCTTTAATTGTATGTGCGTGTTGTTTGTGGGTGTGTAAATAAAGCTTCAAGTATCTCAACCCAATCCCACCCAGTTACAATCTGGTTTGCCTAACCTGCACATTACATTATGAATTTTTGAATACATGAACATGAAATTATTTTTGTATGCAAATTGTTTGGAAATATAATTCCTCAAGCTAACATATAACAATATATTGTAGTTAGCCTAATATATTGTTACTATATGTTATATAATTGTTATTGTTATAGCTGTCTTAATATATTGCTAGCTTAATATATTTTCAGCTAACGAGCTAACATATAACAATTGCAGAGAAAAAATCGAATGATGATATTGATGTAGTCATGTAAATTTTTTTTTATATTAGAAGTAAATTTTCTTTAAAATTTTAAATAATTTCAGTCAAATCAACATAACATTCATAACACAAACTATAACAATAATTTTGGAAATACGAAGAAGTTTAAAAACATCAGAATGGTTCCTATTTAACAATATCATACTTTAATTAGAATATTTCTTGACAGTAAGAGATGTTTTCCATTTATATATTTGACAAGATATTTTTAGATGACAAACATAAATTCGAAATTTTTTTTTTTTTAATTCAAGAAGTGATTGTATTTCATTTATTTTTCCGAAAATAATCTTCCAATTTTATCAGAGAAGTTTCTCAATATTCTACGCTTTTTGACAAAATGATTAAAGAACAATTTAAACCGAGCGTATTTCTAAGACACATACACACACACACAAAAAAGGGGAAAAAAATGAATACTCTTTTTTTTTATTTTTACTTTCACACTTCGGGGAAAAGGAGCAATATAAGTTTTCGCTACTTCAATTCCATCTATTAGCTCACACTCTCCCTATATATATCTTGTTCAAATTTTCAATCGTTAAAAAAATACTTTTTATTCATCCACTCAAGTTCAAATACATTTTTTGAACTTATAGTGGATGACATTGGATGTTAATACAGTTTTTCAAATATTGATTCATTCATTAAATTTAATTCATTAATTTTAATATTTTTTAGATTTAAGTTGCATATATCTACCAATAGATGGCGCCACAAAAACTTAAAAAAAATGAATGAAAATTATTTATAAAGGAATATAGAGATATAGTGAAAATAAGTAGGAATTGACTTTCAAATTTTTTTTTTTATATTACTTGTTTTTCAGCAAGAAGTAATTAGAAATTCGAAATAAAACACGCAGGTTGGTCAAAGAGAAATAACGAAGGTATTATTTTCAGAAATAAGTAAAAATAATACATATTTTTTTTTAACTTTAAATTAGAATAAAAGGTGCGAAGCAGAGCATTTAAAAAAAAAAAAAAAAAAAAAATTGGTACTTAACTTACATATTCATAAAAATGTTTATTACTTTTATTCATCATGCAAAATAAATTAATCCAATTCACAAATGCATTATTAATATTAAATTTTTGTAATTATTTCAATTTTATACTCAATGTTATGTAAAAACAATTTTTTAAAAATGTTTTTTTATGAGTAGATATTTTTACGTTGGAAAATAATTGGTTGGTTGTTGGCTAGTATGTCAGTTATTATTAGATAATTGACAACTGACTGTTGGTTAATTTGACAGTTATTATTAGATTTTTAATTAATAATGCAATTCGTTTTGAAAAAGAGAAAAGAAACAAGCCTTACAAAAATAATTATTAAATAAAAATTTCTACATTTGAAAATTATTTTAATAAAGTAATTGATTACTCAATTCAAATTCATGATTGAAATCTCGAATACTGTACCCCCGAGAAAGTCGCCAATCTTTCAACCCGGAACATTTCGCCAATTTCTTTAGGGTTTTTAGTTATTATAAATAAAACACATAAATATATATTCTTTAAATATTTATTTCGATAAATCATTAATTATTCTGAGATTGTTTCTTATAACGTAGGTTGGCCACTGATACAAAAAATAAATAATTTTTATGATGTTGCCACTCATAAAAATACCCAACAAGGAAAACGTTGTTTAATTTATGAAAAACTTATATTTTATTATCAATTAATTATTTTCTTTTTAATGCCGTTGACATAATTAATATTTTATAACAACTGTTATTTGAATTCTAGCTAAAAATTTTACTTTTTATTTTTAGAACATTAGTTCACGGCTTCGATCGAACGCATTAAATTGATCTGCTGTTTTATGATACTTCTTTTATGCTGTTGACATAGTTTTGTGGCAACTGTTTTTTGAATTCGCGGGGAAAATAACTTTTTAATTTTAGAACATTAGTTTACAGAAGGAAAGACCGTTGGAGCGTACGTATTAAATGCTTCTGTGGTTTTCTTGTTGTTCTTCATTCATTTGCCGTCCCAGCTATGCATAGACAAGTTTTAGTAAGGCAATAAAAAGATCATTTTCGCTTCCAACAAAGGATATATCAGAATAAAATGTAAGTTATTCTCTTGTTTCTTTCTCTTTTTTTCCTTTCTAAATAATTTTGTTTCATCATTCGAATTTGGCATCGTAAACAACATGAAATATTTTTTGACATACTAGAAAAAAAAAAAAAAAATGACATATTAGCGAATAAATTTGGCATAATTTTATCGTAATAACGATTATTATCTTTGTCTGACTGATACATTTATGTGAGTTAGAAGAACATAATTCCACATAATAATTTAAAACGATAAAACGATTGAATTTGTCTAATAAGCAATTTAGGGGAATAAAATTTTGGCAAAAGGAAAATGATATATTTTGGCGTTAAAGCGGCAGGCAATATGTAGCGTAAAAAAAAAGCATTAACATTTTTCAATAATAGTGATAAAATTTTGAGATAAAGCGATATAAATTGTCGTAAAGGCAATTTAGAGATAATTGTTTTTGCATAATAGTGTCAAATTTCGAGTAAAACGATAACATTTGGTGCAAAAAGTATACCAGAGATAAAATTTTTAGTGATACTAATTTGGCGATAAAGTATTTTTTGGCGCAAAAAACACTTCAAAAAAAACAAAATTTTTTAGCGAAAAAGTTTCGCAATAAATCTATAAATGTTGACGATAAAATTAAGGATTCAAGGATTAAAACTTTGGCAGGATAGTGAAAAAATTTGGCGTTAAAGCGATAAACTTTGGTTTAAAAGCAGGAATAAACTTTGACGTAATAGCTGTTTGGCTAATAATATTGGCGTAATAGCACTGTTTGAAGGTGAATTTTAGCGAAATAGCTTTTTGCGATGACGCCGAACTTCGGCAGTCATTCTGTTTGTTTACTTGGCGATTTGACATCCCAGTGGCGTATATTTTGCGTCCGAAAACCGAGGTCCATTCATAGCTATACTTACTTGGCAACCTATCGATGTGGTACAAAGGGTACAGGATTCTAGATTTTTACCCAATTTAGATAATTTTAAGCTCTCAAACATAACAAAAACAATGGTGAAATCGCAGAATAGGGACCGTAGCGATTTGGCGACAAAAATTCTTTTCGCCAAAGTGCACAAAAAAGTGTATGTTAATTGTAAGTTTAGTAAATTTCAAACAGTACAAGAAATCCAGGTTAATATATTTGGCTACGCATCGTCCAGTCGGAATCCCAGAAAGTCGCCAAATTCCAGTGGCCTCCTATTTTGCGATTTGGCCAAAACAATTATAAGCATCATTTTTAATTAAATTCGAAGAATTAATAACTCACTTCATAGATGCATGACCAGCTCAGATCGTTGTAAAGTCAATCAAAGAATTTCAAATTTGAACATTTTCTCGGAGGGAAGTTCATAGGTAATGAATTCAAAATGCGATTTATAACACGTGAATTTGATGTTTACATATAGGTATTATACAATTCCACGCTGCCTACAAATTATGACAATAAAAAAGAAATGTCACGTGTAAAATTTATTTTTATTTAACGTATTTATATGTGAAAGCTGAGGCCAAATCGTAAAAATAGGAGCCGTGTGATTTGGCGCCTTTTGGGGCCCTAACTGAACGATAACTGGCCAAATGTGAAAACCCTTTCGATTACTGTTTGCAATTCACTTCACTTACATCCGCAACCCGTTCTTGGCTGACTTTGGCGAAAATAATTTGTGACATCAAATCCCAACAACTCCTGTTTTGCGACTTTATCAATTAATGAATGCTTTAAATAATAATTTTTAAGTGTTACTTTTTGTTAATTTCACAGTTTGGGCGGCATATTGGATTTAATAACATAACGATATCATATTCATGGCTGATAAGGAATTCATCTGGAATAGATACAAATATATTGGTTCAAATAGATTGTAGAAGTAAACCTTTGGCCAGTAACATTTCTAAGAAAATCAGAATTATTCATATGAACACAAATTTCACCATCTATAAGAACATGTAGTTTATTATAAAAGATAATTTTAAGATCATCTTGCCTTATTTAAGTTTTTAAATATTTCGAAACTGTTCTCTTTTTATGGGGGAAAATACAACGATCACAACTTCCAAAACATTCGAGTAAAAACTGCTTTTCTGAAGCGTGTTGTATTGGAGGGAGTCAAAATCATCTACACCCTACAGAACTGATTGTTAATGATGTCACAAATACTATTGAGTGAAATAATTTTTGAAGTGACTGCAACAGATGCCAGCCTGAGGAATCGAACCACCTTATCCATTAAATGATGCATTTCACAATAAGCACACTAAAATTATTCAATTAAGAATAAGATAAAAAGCCCTATGGCCGAGTGGCTAGCGCTCGGTGCCACAGGTTTCGGAATCGTGTCCAGGAGGTGCCATGGATGTTTGTAGTGGTTCGAATCCAATTTAAACCGTAGGTGCCGGCCTTATAGGAACGTAGAGCGTTGTAGTGGTAGTGTGATTCCTGTCCGTAGCTTATCTTTCAAGCTACGCGTGCCCCCCTGGTTGGCGCTAAATGAGTAACAGCGGATCAGCCCTTGCTTATGGCATAAATATTAACTGTCGCTGGATTGCAAGCTCTGTTAGAATAACAACAAGAATAAGATAAAAATAAGTTATTAGATAAATATGAAGTATTTTGATAGATAGTATGCAAGACCTGTACGAAACTTACCAAATAAATTCATGATGCATCTGTATGTCAGTAATTCCCTCAATTTGGTTCTAAGGCATAGTATAGAGCCTCCCAGATGTCATTTTCGTTTAAAACAAAGACGCCACAATGTGAAAGTAGTATAGCAAAACATTAAGTGCATTCAGGAAAACTCCAAATACCTTATTTATATGTGCCAAAAAATGACAATATGCCCTCAGAAAAAATGGTCAAAACTATATATATATATAAATAAATGCTGAATATTGGGGCCTAAACGGCAGGGCACTGACACTCTAGTACATTTTGCCCATGTCCTTGCACAGATAATGTGCATTACAATTATTTAAATGTTCATAGGCCGACTGGAGTCAAACAAAACACTGGGGAATCCACTACTCGAATTCTATAGAAGTGCACACGTAATGACCATATATCATCATCCTCATCATTGGCGCAACAGCCCCATGGTGGGCCAAAACCGTCTGCCTACTGGCAGATTTCAAAATTTGTGATGATTTGCTTCTACGGGATATTGTTATTAACCCTACGCCCAACACTCTTCAGTCATATTGAACCGGGAACTATAGTTTAAAGTTGATTTCGAACCAATAAAAATATCAATGGCACCACAGGAATTCGAACCTGCAGCCTGTGGCATGAAGTGCCAGAGTGCTAGTTAGTCGACCATCAGGCGACATACACCGATACACATTAGTAAATATAATTCTTTTTGACCATCAGAATAACAGTCCCATGGAGGGCCAAGGCCGTCTGCCTACAGGCACATTTCGAGACACTAGATGTTTACTTTTTAATAGGAAGGGTTGTCAGTCTTACGCACAATAATCATATTATCACGATATCTAAGGTTTAAAGGTGAACTGCACCGCTACAATTATCCAAGGCACCACCAGGACTCTAACCCAAAGCCTGTGGCACGAATCGCCAGAGCGCTATTCACTCGGCAAACAGGCTGCCTACACATACATGTATATATTTATAATATATAAAATATTGCAAATAAAAAAACTGGTTTTCCACTACAATCAACAGCTCTTCCTACAAAAACCGTATAACACCCAACAGACTAGATCGAAAGGGAACAAAACACGTGCGATCGACGCAGATGTATCGTGTTATCTAAAATAAATATTTTTTTGCCCACATGTTTTCTGGAACGATAACGGCCACCCCTTTCTTTATTTATTTTCTATTTCCCTTTCACCCTTTTTCTGCCAACAGTAAACATGTCAGACTCCCGCTCAGGCCATAAGACCCGCTCTGTCGGCTATAAAACAGCATTTTATAACGGGACCGAATTCTCGCTTTTACACTCAAAGAGATTCCTTTTATGGGCTCTGACCTATTGTAGATTTTTCTTTCCACGGGACGCTGAGTTCCTCCGCTGAACGCAGACGATTTTTCCGGGGAATTGCGTTCTGTATAGAAATCTTTCTTACGATTTTCTTTGTCTGCAAAATTGCACGGCCATAATGCGAATGAATTGGAATAAATTTGAATGATAAAATGTTTCTAGTTCTGTTTTAAATTATGTTTTTTAAGAGTTCTTGTATCTCGAATATCTTTTGTTCTGGATTGATGGAGTAGACGTATATACTGCGGCGTATCAGTAGTAATAATTATCGTAATTTATTTAATGTTCAATTAGATGTGTACACTATTTAAACCATTTAACGACAGATAATTAAACATTTGTTTGAAGGTTCCACTTCCAAACTGAAAACCCGATACTCTGCTATGCGCT
This sequence comes from Caerostris extrusa, assembly GCA_021605095.1. NCBI lineage: Eukaryota > Metazoa > Arthropoda > Arachnida > Araneae > Araneidae > Caerostris > Caerostris extrusa. The sequence goes on along the minus strand of BPLR01018447.1, from coordinate 14,113 downwards.
GGATGTGCGAAATATATTTCCACTATGGGTGAGAGTCTGTGGGCTAACAAATGATCCGGGGTGTGTTGTATATACATTTCCTCCCGGGATGAGAGGCTGTAGCATAAACGTTTCTCAACAGAAGCGCGGGGTTGCGCTGTTTTTCTTCTCGGGTGAGAGTCTCAAGGCCTATTGACCATTACTTCAGAATGCCACAGTAGGTTTGGGTGTAGTTTGTTGCTCTACTGTGATTTTTGCACACTCTGAGCTGATTAGACCGGGACCTACAACTTAATATGGATTCCGAACCACTCACAAATATCTATGCAACCGCCGGGAATCGAACCTGAAACCTGTGGTTTACAACGGCTAGAGCACCAGTCAATTAGCCATCCGGCCGCTTTACTTCTAAGGAGCTTGATGACAGAATTTACTGCAAATTTAAAAAAAAAAAAAAAAAAAGCATACGAGCAATCTTAAAATTAAAAAAATATAGAATATTGAATTTTCTTTTTTTTTTTTTGAAAAAAACTCATTTACACTTTGAAATAACATTGTCTGTGTCTGGTGAAAATCAAACGATCTTTTACAACAATTATACATTATTTAGTTATATGATTATTAGATTATGAAAGAAATTTAAATAGATATTAGGCACAAAAAAGTTCGTGAAAAAAAAAATAAAATAAGAAACGTTGAGAGTATCCAAGGACAACAATTTATGTTATTTAATTATTAAATTATATAATTATGAGAAAAATCAAACAGAAAGAAAAAAATAATAATAGGCTGGCCCTATATACAAGTTATTAAACAAATTAAAAATTTACTTATGTAAGAATAAAACGTATAACAGCAATCTTATAAATTAAAAAAATTATAGAATTCTAAACGATTGTTCCTTTCTTGAAAATTCTCATTTACACATGGAAATAATATTCTATTTGCTTTCACCAAACGATCTTTTAGGACGACTTTATATTTTTAATTATTAAATTATTAGTGAAAGAAATTTAAACAAACATTGTGTAAAAAAATCACGAGAAAGAAATTTAAGTAAACATTATGTGTAAAAAAAAACACGTGAAAGAAATTTAAATACACAAATGAGAATAGCTCGTGAATTAACTTAAAAAATAACCTATAAGAAACGTTGAAAGTGGTCAAGGACAAAAAAAATTATCATTTAAACTAAAATCTCCGCTCTCGAAAATAATACTCATAGTTTTATGGACAACACAAAAATTTGCAGATTTAAATAAATAATTTATTTCAAATACTCATAAATCAAAACAAATTCTATTTCAAAGAATGTTGCACACATAGCCATATATTTAGAGATTGCATACAATCCTTATTCTCAAACAAATAACTTTATTGTCTAGGCATTCACGTGGTTATGTATCAACTCTCGTTTCCAAACTGATTCGTTCATTTTCATTCGTTATCGTTAACTTTGCATTCAATACACAGAATCCATTGCCGTTAAGTTAACAAATCATAACACAAATAAAACAAGAAATAAATCTGAATTTTTTTTCATACTCCAGTTGATACATTTCATCCTACTCCACGTTATGCCTTCAACTTCAGCTTCTGCAAGACAATGGATTCACCAAATATAAATAATATATATTACCCGATATTAAGAAAATATGGTTTACGCGCTTCGACCACATTGATCGTCCGCAAACAAAGAGATTTGAAGCTCACCATCCCAACCCCCGAGAAGAATAGGGTCCATCACTTTGTTGGCGAGAAATTTTTATGAAAGCATTGTATAGAGCATTGTGTGCACTGTATATTAAAGTCCGCCCCCCCTCTCAAACCTCATCTTATGTGGGGAAAATAAGTTGAATATGCGATTTGATAATGGGTCAAATATTTTATTTGCCATTGAATAAATGCAGGGGGATTCATTTAACCACTTTCTTATATAATGCAGAGAAATGATGTTTGGACATTGTTGAAATAAGGTTCAGAACTGATCGATGTTTAGGCAGATTAAACTTGAAGATAAGCCTAATTTGGCTCTTAAAATATATTTTGGAAATTAATTTTTGATGTTTGTTAGTAAATTTTCTTTAAATGTAATAATAATGTGTAATGACTGGTTAAGCATAACAGGAAAATTCCTGTTGCAAATTGTATTTTTCATTGCTTATGTTCTTGAGATTTATTAATCTAGAAAATGATAGATTATTCAATTTTCTTTACATTATGTTGATATAATTATATGGTCTTGAAATAAAAAATATGACAGGAAAAATCTTTTAGTTTTTAAATTCGTGGAAATTGTTATGAAAAACATTCTCATTATAGAAAAACGAAGCAAAAGTCATATTAACATAAACATATCTTTTTAAATTCGTGGAAATTGTTAAACAAAGCAAACGTAATCTTAACGTAAACAAACGTTTCTTTTTAAATTAGTGGATTTATGAAAAACATTCTTATTATAGACATTTGCTTTTATGAAAAAGATTTTTTACTATAAAATAACAAACCACACGTAATTTTAGCGTAACAAAAGTATCTTTATAAATTCATGGAAATTTTTTATGAAAAACATATTCTTACTATAGACTAAACATATTCTTACTATAGACTTTTGCTTTTATGAAAAACATTCTTATTATAAATACTTATACTTACTAGCACACACTTACACATTCTTATTATCGTGTCGAAATGTGATCTTAACGTAACCACAAACGTATCTTTTAAATTCATGAAAATTGCTTTATATGAAAACATTCTTCTTAATACGAGTTAGTAGCACATGATTTGGTGTAAAGTTTTAAGAATGCAGTAATTTATCTAAACGATTCCGGCAAAAGTCACATTTTCCAAAGAAAGATAACTTGAAGGTAAACAATTCATGAGGAAGGTATTTCCAGAAGTCGTGAACTATCAAGCGGGGTTGTAAACTTCTGAAACATGCTCTTGCCTCGAAAGCATTTCCGGGCGAGTCCTTCTCGTTCAGTATCTCGGTAAAAAACTAGTTTAAAACAAAGTCTTTGAAGAAACACATTATTTGGAATCTTTCTCGCTTATTTTGAGAGGTGAAATTTTAAAAGGCAGCTTTGAAACTTTATAATCGCAAAAGTATCTTTTCCAACCCAAATTGATTAAGTTGGTGGAGAAAAGGCTCGCTAGCGTGCTTGTAGATCGTTAAAAAATTGAGAAAGGGTATTTCCGTTCTGTGTTTCTATCAACATTTCTGAGAAAGTTAAGGAAACATTCTAAATATTTGGTCTAACTCAAAAGATTTCACAAAGTAAAAAACAACAAAGGAAGGTTTTAGAGGATTAAGTAAATATTATTAATAAAAGTTTTAATACAGTAACCAACTTGTAAATTTGAATGTTGCCTGTATGGAGTTACTATGTGTTTGGAATTCTGATTTTGTTGCTACAACAAAAGAATACTTTAAAGTTATATATATATATATATATACATATGACCATAAATTAAGGATAATTCAGAATCACACAAAAATTGAACTCTAAAATAAAAATTTCAACTGTAGAATTATCACACACATCTTGAAGGAGAATATGCAAATTACAGGAAACCACCAGATGGCGCGAATGGTACGTCACAATGACGAGAGTGTAAGAGAGGGGTATATAAGGAATGGTGGCAAAGAAGTAAAATTGTTCACAAGCGCTTTAAAAGCGTTTCAATGCAATAACCGCATAGTTATGGCACAAAGGAAACATTTGGATGATTTTTTACGTGGTAGAATTATCGGACGACTGGAATGTGGACGTACCCAGCTGGAAGTATCCGAGGAACTTGGAATCGCCCAGAGTGTCATCTCCAGGCTTTGGCAACGATTCCAAGATGATGGTAATGTGAGTAGATGTTACAGCACAGGTCGCCCACGAGTTACAACGCCGAATGAGGACCGGTATTTAGCAGTTACTGCCAAAAGAAACAGACGGAGCACAGCATCAGACCTGTCTCGTCAGCTCTCTTCAGCTACCGGTACGACAGTTTCAAGGCAGACCGTGTACAGACGCTTAGGGCACATTGGTCTATATGCTCGTAGGCCTGTCAGATGTGTTCCACTTACCGCAACTCACTGTCGCCTGCGATTAACCTGGAGTAGAGAGCATGCACTGTGGACACCGCAACAGTGGTCTTGTATGATGTTTTCCGACGAGTCCAGGTTTAGTTTGCAGTCTGATTCTCGCCGGACTTTCATATGGAGAGCGCCAGGTACCCGTTACCACCAAGAAAACATCATTGAACGACACCGTTACGGTGGTGCAGGGTGGCACGTTTGGGGAGGAATTATTCTTGGTTCCAGAACTGACCTGTATGTTCAGAGTGTAACGATGACAGGCCACATCTATCGGGATGTCATTCTGGAACAACATATACGTTTGTTTCGGGGCGCCATGGGTGCTGAATTTCTGTTTATGGATGACAACGCACGTCCTCACCGTGCAAACACTTCGAATGCCTTCAATTGGAAGATATCACCCGTATGGATTGGCCAGCAACTCACCGGACTTGAATCCGAGCATGTGTGGGATGATATGCTTGGCCGAATTGCAGCCCGTCAACCCCCTCCCACCTGTCAACCGGAACTTCGGAGGGCATTGATTGAAGAGTGGTGTAATATTCCCCAAGATCAGATTGATAATTTGATACTCAGCATGCCTAGGCGTTGTAAGGCCTGTATTGCATCGTCCGGGAGACATACTCCATATTAACCATGTTATACTGTTTTTTGTAAATAGGTTCTTTTTGAAATTTGCTCCAGGAGTAAAATCGCAATTTTTAATAATTGTGTAAAACATAGCATCTTTTTTGCACATTACCTTTTGTTTAATAAATAGACTTATATATATATATATATATATATATATGTCAACAACTAGATGTATAATTTTTTCCTTGATTTAATGTTTCTTTTTCAAAATTTGTAGCAAAAATTATAAGAAAATGTGCACTATTTATTTTAAACTTTAAAAATAATATTTTTATAAACGTCCAGTTTTTCGTTTCGGACATTTGAGATAGAAAAAAATGATTAGCTACTTTAAATAAATGAATACATAAATTTGTCATTTTCAATTTAATTTCCTAACTAATACTACTGGCAATTTTTAATACGTTTTTATTAGTTTCACCTGTATGTTTGAAACTGACTCTTGGGCTCAATTTTGCCCTACTTTAAGCGATCAGATTTAATTTAAACGTTGTTGACTCATCAAGGACAGACGCCACTAAAATATTTTGATAAGTTTATTATCTCATCATGATTATGATCGCCAGGATTAGTGGTTTTATTTTAACTTATGAAGAGCAATTTAACACATGTAGAATGAAAGTACCTAAAACAATGAGGGCCTGAATGGCCGAGTGGCTAGCGCTCTGGCGCTCGATACCACAAGTTTCGGGTTCGAGTCCCGACGGTGCCATGGATGTTTGTAGTAGTTCGGAATCCACTTTAAACTGTAGGCACCAGTCTAATAGGATCGTAGAGCGTTGCGAGGGCATTGTTACTCCGCGTCTGTGGCATGTCATCAAGTAACACGCGCCCCCAGGGTAATGCAAAGTGGGTACGCCTGTGCAGCGCTTTCCTTAAGGCATCCAAGACCAAGCTGTCTAAGTGTTTGCCAGCTGCATTAGAAAGAAAAAAATATATTGGAATGTACATGATAATATTTTCACGGTGTGTAATTTTCTACAATGTTTTTTTTTTTGGCAGGATAACGTACACTATGTTCTGCTAGTAAGTATATATATATACAATATATATAAATATACATATATTCTAAGAAATACGCTGCCTTTTTTTTTAGTATCCAGCCACGAAAATTCTACTCTAGTAGGGGAGAATAATGAATTAATTTGTGGAATATTAATGTGAAACTAACATTTCAATAATTATTTTATTTTTACAGAAGAAATTTGTATGTAAAATGGTATATATATATACACAATAATATATCAAAAATTGCAGTTTACAATACAAATTACAAAAAATTTAAAATGGTCTCTTAATACCTTCTTTTATTACTGCCGAACTTTGATTTCACATTTCAGTAATGGGTTCCTTATAAATAAAACCCTGACATCCAGGCTGCCTTCTAAGACTGGCCAGTGACCCAAGTAAGCACTCCAAGTCCTGTTTCGACATAAATCTCCGCAGTCGGTTCTCCATGGGTAGAAGCAAGTTGAAGAGCGGCCATTCCAACAAGCCATTCCCAGCTTCCTTTCCAAGAATATCTTAGCAACATATCTAGGTGCGAACACCACCTCGAGATCCTTTTCATCCATTCTGCGCAAGCACAAAGGCAGGGCTCAGACATAAGTTAAATTTTCTTTGGTGATTTTTATGAGAATTCGTTTTTGTTCACTCACTGAAACTAAAGATCGAGACATATACTGTAATTGTCCTTCAATTGACCTTTGGGTTGAAAGAGAAGGCTACTGCGAACCCCTGGTGATTGCTACAGATCCAAAAGATCTACAATTATGTATCCCGGTATACTTACACCAGTCACGCATCCAATCTGTACTGATCAAATTGCACAATTCAGCTCTAATGCAAAGCATGCCAGGTGAACATCTTCTCTGCAATCTCAGGACATCCTCCTCCAGACAATAAGGAGATGCAAATTCAAGACGCATTGTCATAGAGGCCATTGTCTGCAATCTCCGGACATCCTCCTCCAGACAATAACAGGTTGCAAATCTAAGACGCATTGTCACAGGGGCGTCTTCTCTCCGGACGAGTGCTTGGGCAGTTTTCACTCTGTCGATGGTACCCTCGCATCGCCAGTGAAAACTGCTTACATCATCAAAATCTGGTTCTAGAATGTCTGAGTGGTCCATAAACCACTTGCAAGTTACTAGCACCATTGATTTCAGTACAAAAATCAAGTCTGGTTTTTAACTTTTCAGGTATTTTTAAATTGGTCATTTTTTGTTTTGCTCTGTCAACAATTGCAAAAATGATATCACTTAGCCCTTTCGGATATGGACGAATACTAAACGTTTTTAATTCATTAAATGGAGCTTTCATATCCTTTTGATTGCATAGTGTAACTGCAATTTTCGAGTATGCCATATGTTGAAGAGACGGGAGGAAGAACATATTCGCAATGCTTTTTGCCTTGAAACAATATATTTCTCCACGAAGTAATCGGTTGTATCAGCAAAATTGTGCTATATTTTCTGCTGTCTGGTTTAATCTGTAAAAAAAAAAAAAATAAAAAAAAAAAAAAGGAATTGAAATGCATATAAAAATACAATAATTTTTGAATCAATATAATTTTGAGATATACGGTGCTCTTTTTTGTAGAACAGCACAGCATTTGTGTAGCATAGTGATTCTCATCGTCACATTTCCGAATTAAATAGTATTTATCATTGTTAAATTAAGTAGAGAATTAAACTATGCTTCAACTATGGGAGTCTTACCAGTATAAATACATAAAGAAAATAAAAGTAATTCAAAAGAAAAAAAATTAAACTGGATATTTCTTAAAATTTGATGCATACAAGGACTATTTACTTTATTTAAGGACATCACAGAATCAATTGAAGGATGAACGAATCAACTGAAGGATGATTGAATCAATGAATCATCAATCATTTATTCAATCATCGGTGAATCAATCATCATTGATGAATGAATCAATCACAGAATCAATTGAAGGATGAACGAAGCTCTTGGTTGCAGAGCAGCCAGACGCTTACTGTCGTCGGTCATTGAAAGCATTGCCTTTGGTCTATGCCCATTCAATTGTTATGCTTTATTGTCACTATTTTTAAATTATTTTTCTATTTTTTATAAATATTAATAGAAAAATTTAAAAAAAAAAAAGGAAAAGGAGAATAGGAACATATGCAAAAGGAAAAATTAGAAATTATGATTAATACATTGAAAAGATGACTGAGCTGCCAGCAGGCGTCGCTTGTTGGTAGCTCAGTGACACTTCAGAAAGAGAAGATGAGGGAGAGAACACTCACTGAGGATATTGAGAACAGTTCTGGGACGCTTTCTATTTTCAGATAGAGTAGTGTCATAAACTGGCAGGGATTTAAGAACAGAGTTACCAGTGAAAGGGATAAAAACGTTTTAGTTATATTAAAGATGGATTGTCTCATACTGGGAAGGTCGAGAGAGATTCTAACATGTTCATTTCTGAAGTACCAAGGCGAATTTGTAATCATTCGAAGAGCTTTTTTTCCAATCTTTGCACAATTTCTAAATTTGATTTGGATGCCGAGGTTCAAACCGGACTTGCTTATGGGATCGTGGGAAGCATGTAATATTTGTAGATGAGTATTTGATTCGTGACAGAGAGTTTTGATTTTCCACAGAGGAGAGGGTAAGAAATACGAACAGAAGAGTTAAAAATATTTCTTAGATCATTAATATGCATACGATAAGTGAGGGATTTATCTGGGACAAGGCCCAATTATTTAATTTGCGAAGACCATTTGACAATGTTATTAAAAATGATGATGTTAAGATAAGTAATATTACACTTGGGATTAAAGAGAATAGCTTCAGTTTTGTCAGCGTTCAAAGCAATCTTCCATTTTGTAAGCCAGTTTTTAAGAGAAAAGATGTAATTTTGCTGTAAATGAGTGATATAACAAAATTTTTATTTCGGCAAGGAGTGCAGTATTTTCACCTTAGAGAGTGTTTTGACATCAGGAGATTTTGGAATATCATTTATAAAGATGTTATGAAGAAAGATCATCAAAGAGATCCCTGTGTAACTCCTGCTTTAATATCTGTAATCTTCAGTCAGCTTTATTAACATAACAACAAATTTTCTGTTAGTACGATAGGAGCGCATAGTCTTGATAACAAACGGGGAAAATTAAAAAAGATAAGCTTATGGATTATACCATCAATTCATATTCAATCGAATGCTTTTTTTGATCAAATTAAGGAAAATTGCAGCCGTGTCGAATTTAATTGCAAAACCGTGAAACGCAGTCCCTATACGATTTAATAGTGGATGAATAGATGAGTTTTTCAGTGAATCCAAATGGTTGAGGAATCATAAATTTGATTATTTTCATATATATTGTTTAAGGTAATTAAGAATAGAATTTTCCGAAACTTTGCTAATAGAGGAGGGTAGGGAAATGGATAGATAGCTATTGGGCTTGGTAGGGTCTTTGCCAGGTTATCACAGAATCATTACAAGAATAAACAAATAAATTATTCATATATATCGACTGGGCAGTCTGTATATAGGTTACCCATAATACACTCATGTCCATAAATTAAGGATAATGAAGTTCAGGCAAAAAAAGACCGAAGCAAAACAAATTTGACTTATTTGTAAAGTCTATTTATTAAACAAAAAGGTAAAGAGCAAAAAGATGCTATATGTTTGACATAATTAAAAAAAATTGCGATTTTTACTCCTGGAGAAAATTTCAAAAAAGAACTATTTACAAAAAGCAGTATAACGTGGTTAGTATGATGGTTAATATGGAGTATGTATCCCGGACGATGCAATACAGGCCTTACAACGCCTAGGCATGCTGAGTATCAAATTATCAATCTGATCTTGGGGGAATATTACACCACTCATCAAGCAATGCCCTCCGAAGTTCCGGTTGACAGGTGGGAGGGGATTGACGGGCTGCATTCGTCGGCCAAGCATATCCCACACATGCTCTATTGGATTCAAGTCCGGCGAGTATGCTGGCCAATCCATACGGGTGATATCCTCCAACTGAAGGCATTCGTCTACAATGTTTGCACTGTGAGGACGGGCGTTGTCATCCATAAACAGAAATTCAGCCCCCATGGCGCCCCGAAACAAACGTACATGTTGTTCCAGAATGACATCCCGATAGATGTGGCCTGTCATCGTTACACTCTGAACATGCAGGTCAGTTCTGGAACCAAGAATAATTCCTCCCCAAACGAGCCATCCTGCACCACCGCAACGTTGTCGTTCAATGGTGATCTCTTGGTGGTAACGGGTACCTGGCCCTCTCCATATGAAAGTCCGGCGAGAATCAGACTGCAAACTAAACCTGGACTCGTCGAAAAACATCACACAAGACCACTGTTGCGGTGTCCACAATGCATGCTCTCTACTCCAGGTTAATCGCAGGCGACAGTGAGTTGCGGTAAGTGGAACAAATCTGATAGGCCTAAGAGCATATAAACCAATGTGCCCTAAGCGTCTGTACACGGTCTGCCTTGAAACTGTCGTACCGGTAGCTGAAGAGAGCTGACGAGACAGGTCTGATGCTGTTCTCCGTCTGTTTCTTTTGGCAGTAACTGCTAAATACCGGTCCTCATTCGGCTTTGTAACTCGGGGGCGACCTGTGCTGTAACATCTACTCACATTACCATCATCTTGGAACCGTTGCCAAAGCCTGGAGATGACACTCTGGGCGATTCCAAGTTCCTCGGATACTTCCAGCTGGGTACGTCCACATTCCAGTCGTCCGATAATTCTACCACGTAAAAAATCATCCAAATGCTTCCTTTGTGCCATAACTATGCGGTTATTGCACTGAAAGGCTTTTAAAGCGCTTGTGAACAATTTTACTTCTTTGCCACCATTCCTTATATACCCCTCTCTTACACTCTCGTCATTTTGACGTACTATCCGCGCCATCTGGTGGTTTCCTGTAGCATATTCTTCTTCAAGATGTGTGTGATAATTCTACAGGTGAAATTTTTATTTTAGAGTTCAATTTCTTGTGATTCTGTATTTTCCTAATTTATGGACATGAGTGTATTTAGCATTTAATGTAAGAACAAAACGCTCGACAGTAATCTTAAATTTATTTTTTTTAACTATAGAATTCCAAATTATTCTTACATTTTTTTTCTTGATATCTTCTTTTATATTCTTTTCTTGACAAATCTCACTTTCTAAACATATAACTAAAACTAAACATATTAGATAAATAGATTATCGATAAAATAATAGAGCTGATTATAGTTACGGATGGTTTCCTGTAATTTTAAATACTTTACCTGATGTCATTAATATTTACTAAGACTATTTTTTTGTTCTAATGCAGTTGACAAATACTTAGACAATTGTCGTCGATGCCTTAAGGCAAGCGCTGCGCCGACGTACTCACTTAGCCCTAGCCAGGAGGTGATTGTAGCTTGAAGATAAACTACGGACGCGGTGTAACAATGCCTCCGCAATGCTCTACGATCCTGTTAGACCGACTTAAATAAACAGTTTAAAGTGGATTCCGAACCACTACACACATCCATGACCCCACCGGGACTCGAACCTGAAACCTGTGATTCGAAGTGCTAGAGCGCTAGCCACTCGGCCATTCAGGCCGTTATTTAAATTTAAAAAGATATATTAATTACAATACTTGTTTTGAGCCGTTTTGGAATTTTGTCATAGATAGTTACTTTGTATGGGATGTAGTTTGAAGAACTACTCCCAACAATCTGAGACCAGGAGTTGCGTATAGCTTGAAGATTTGCTACGGGCGCGAGGTAACAATACCTCCGCAACGCTCTACAATCCTATTAGACAAGGACCTATGGTTTAAAGTGGATTCCGAACCCCTATAAACAACCAAGCACCACCGGGACTCGAACCTGAAACCTGTGATACCGAGCGCCAGCCATTTGGCCATTCAGGCCCGCTAAAGCTGTTATGGAGCAGAATATTTAGTTACACAGGAAGACTAATGGCGGAGAGTGCTATACTAGAATTACATCTTCAAACTACGATTGGGAATTACTACTGCAAAGTTGTGACATTTTAGCACAACGTTTAGCGCAACCTTTTCAAAACAACGTGTTTATTTTGTAGAACTCCAACATGGGGAAAAAACATAGTAAAAATTTAAAAAAATTAACGGGTTTATATAAAATTATATACAAACGTACACTATTTTGTAATTTGATAGCATTTAAATACAAATAACATTTAAAAAATGCATTCGGATGTGCTGATATATCGGTTAAACAAAATATTTAAAATTTAATGTAAGAACAAAAGGCATAACAGCAATCTTAAAACTATAGGATTCCATGCTGTAGAGTAATGCCTTAAATTGTATTAACTCTATGGGATTAATCGAAATTTTAAGGATTGGGTACGAATCCTTCTGGTTTCTCCTTTGTATTTTCCGCCTTTCCGTCTGATCTTCAGAATTCTCCGAAAAATTCTCGAAACTGCTCAGTGAACGCTGGCAACTGGCGTACCGATTACGGAGTATCAACAGGGGGAAATACCCCTGAAACCTCCTCATCTTAATTCATAAATATGATTATAATTATAGTTTAATTAATGTTAGTAAAAATAAAATAACAAATGAAATTTCTAAAATTCAATTAATGTGTTACTCAAAAATTTAAAAGTACTAAAAAATAAAAGTAAAATACAAAATAAACGAATGTAAAGTTAAGTTTAAATTCGGTACAATTAGGGACCCGTTGTCGATGCCACAAGACTATTGAAAAATGTAAGCAAAAGAGTAAACAAAAACAGTGAAAGGGCTATGCTGAACGGTGGGAGCCATGGTGGTGATCTGAAAGGCAAATGATTAGAATATCCTCACAAAAAAAACCGAAGTTTTTTTTATTTATTTTATATTTTTTTATTTTAATTTTTTTTTTTTTTTCATAATTTTATTTCATTCCTTACAAAAAAAAAAAGGGGTAAAAAAAGTATACAATAAAAACCTAACGTAATTTCTAAATTTAGGCGCAAAACGTAGAAAAATTGCGAAAGGAGCTGAGTTCAGTTTCGAACCCTCAACCTCGCGGTCGGAGATCCGATTCTTTACCTCTGCGCCAGTTCGTCTTGTTTAATGGAAGATCGATCATTTTTAAGCCAAAGTAATCGTCAAATACTCGGTGAACAACAACATGTGTTTGAAGAACCACGAAGGAGACATGGGGTTGAAATGCAGGGAAAATATCGGGGTCAAAGTTGAATTGAGGGAGGAGGGCGAATATGGGTGGGGGTAGCGTTCTTAATAGAAAGAAGTAGGGGAGGTTAGTACAAAAAGGGGGATGGAAACGACTGGGGTTACGCAGCTGGAAGGGATAGCATCATTCAGATACGACTGTTTTTCAGTTTTGTTTTTACTATCCGAAAACAAATCACCCTCAAATGATTAGGCCATAATTTCCTTTTCTTGTGTGTTTCTGTCAAGAATATAATCTGTACCAAGGAAAAAAGAAAAGATAAGTCAAAAATTTAGTAAAATGTAAAATATTATTTATGAAATAAGTTCTTAATTGAAAAGAAATTTTAAGAAGTCTGAATTATTTTCTCTAAGAAATTTAAATTATTAATTATCTTCGATTTTTTTTTTTCAGAAAAAAATAGAGAGATTTTCTTTTTTAATTCTTCCTCCAAACCTGACAGACAGAAAATATTTCCTAATGTTTGTTTTTTAAATATAAATGTTTTCTTTCAAAGTCTATGAATTTCAATGTGAGATATTAGATTAACTGGGGCTTGATAGCCGAGTGGCTAGTGCTCTGGTGCTCGGTACCCTAGGCTTCGGATTCGAGTCCCAGCGGTGCCATGGATGTTTGTAGCGTTTCGAATCCATTTTAAACCGTAGGTCCCGGTGTAATATGATCGTAGAGCGTTGTGCAGGTATTGTTACTCGCATTCGTAGCCTATCTTCAAGCTACGTGTCGCCTAGGTAGTGTTCAATGAGTAACAGCGGTGAAGCCCTTGCTTATGGCATAAAGATTAACTGTCTCTATATTGCCATCTGCAGTAGAACAACAAGAGATTAGAGTAACTGTATGTAAACGAAGCGTAAATCTGATCAGAATCAAAATTTTAAGAAAAATATGATAGAATGAGCTGTAAGGCTTATGATTAAAGAAACAACTAAAATAAAAGAGAGGGAAAAACAGGAAGAAAAATTAGCTTTCATATTATGGTACTTACGTATTAACGCCACCGCAGCAGGAAGTTGCGCTAATGCGCCAATAAAGAGCTGCCAATGCTCCAAAATAGAGGCTGTTTGAATCTAATATTAAACTCTATATAGGACCCATTTTCCACCGAAACTACGATTGACTACTTGGTTTTTGAAATAAATTATTTTGAATTTTGAAAGTGTTTTGATTTTAAATAAAGTGTTTTATATATTTTATGATTTGTCGCAA
>BPLR01018446.1:0-33446 GCA_021605095.1 Caerostris extrusa | reverse complement strand
AATTTATATCATTTCTTAATCGCCACCTACTGGCGTTTGTATCTGGGCTCCAGGTTTGGATCCTGGTGGTAGCATGGATGTTTGTTAGTGGTTCGAATCCACTTTAAGCTGTAGGTCCCGGTCTTGTTTAGCCTCTCGTATTCACAAGATGACCGTGAGAGGCAAACCAAACCGTCAAAGCTAATCGCCATTAGTCTTTTTTTTTTTCTTTTTGAAAGCAAGAAATGCTTTCAGAGCCCGGCTCCACATTAATTTTCACAATACCCTCTTTTCCTTTTTTAATTTGAAGAACAAAAATTGATAAATAAATAGTTTAATTTCTTTTCTTATCATTTCAAGATTCTTCTAGTGTAGTTTTCGCATTAGAATATATTTTGATAAACAAAAATAGTCTTGAATACCAGTGTCACGTATCACTAGCATATCTGGTTTCTTCTTGAAGGTGCAATCTTTTAGACATCATTATAACGCCTATTTTTAATTGGTGGTGTCCTTATAGTTAGCATAATGCTTTTGAGTTTTTGTTTTTTACTTCCTTAAACATTTTTATCTGAAATTTTGTGCACGACTAATTATCGGTTTTGTCAGATGTAATGTGTTTTGGATAACCAAATTATCGAAAGAATGTGTTTTTCTAATCGATTTTGAATAATATTAGTATTTTTACTTGTTTCATTTTCAAAGAATTTGTTTATTTTAATTGTTTTTGTTCTAGCATATGCCAAAGCCGAGGTTCATTTGAAATTTGCCTAAACTTTTTTGGAGTATTTATTTTGAAAAAATGTTTACATCTTTTTATTAATAAAGTGTTCAGTTTATTTTATCTTTCATCGAACATAATAGCTGCTGGAATGTAAAAACATTATCTTTAGCTTAAAGCGGTTTACGTAGTATAAATGTAAGGTTTTTGCATCCAGTGCTCAAGAGTTTTTGAAATCTAACCTAAAGTCGCAAATGAATCAAATTTATTTTTGAATCGGTTTTTATTGGATGCTAAATTTGATATAGACAACACGGAAAAGTATCAAACAATTGGGTTTTTTTGAATTTTTGATCAAAAGATTTATTGTATTGAAATTTGTTTTTTATTCAGCGATGGATGAGACTAGGGTTTGTTTAATCAATAATAACTTTTAAGAAATGTTAATTATTTGAGTCCACAAATATTTTTTTTTATAAGCAGCGTTGTTAAGTTTGTTTTTTTGCATATGTTAAATGATCTTGAACTAATATGATTCAATATGTATTACCTTGACAAAAATGTTTAATATTTTCTAAGCAAATTAAATAATATTTAATTTTGTGCAAAATTTATAATATTTAATTTTGCGTTTAGTAATTGATTTTTTTACTAATCAAAATTTATTTAATGCTTAATTTATGGTTAGTTTATTGAAAGAAATTGTGAAAAGAAATTCAAAATCATGGTTTAAATTTTTTTTGGTTCCTCAAAGAAGGGATTCGACTATTTTTTGTATAGTCTGGTTCATTGTTATAATATGTTGTAATTTTTGTTAATTGAAATTGGGAATTGGTTCATTTCTAAACGGCTGAATGAGTTTCTTTCATAACAGATAAAGATAAAGCTGCATGTTGTGTTTAAGCGATTTCACATAATAAGGTATAAACGTAACGAGCGAGTGTTGCAATATATTTTTTTTTCTGTATCTAATGTGTGGCATTCTTCATCAAAAATAACATGACAGCCAGTGTGAGTAAGGCTTTCACTTTTGAAGAGACTTCGTGTATTCCTCTGATGACAATGGTCCTCAAATTCTTAACGTTCATTTCAGCAAAATCTTTGAACTGCGCGTGTGTCCATCGCAGCGTGGGTCGCCCTCTTTGTCGCGTATGTGGTTTTCCAGAGCCTTTTTTCGGGGTTTAAATCGTTCATTCTGTACATGAACAGCCCAGTTTAATCCATTGATCTTACTGGGGTCTAAGGGTTTGGTCTCTTTATAGCACTCTATAAATTCAAGGAAAAGTTGTAATTATCTTCTCTAATAAATCTTCCCCACTTTCCCACCTCCAAGCAATAACTGCAAAATTTTCCACTCAAATATACCCAAATGAGCCTCATCAGATCTTGCCAAAGTATATTTATTATCCAATTATTTCTTCTTCAATAATAGTAAATTAACTATATCACAAATAATAAATAATATAATGTATTACTGGGTAATATTTATAACTATCTTTGCTAGTTAAATACTTTTCTGCTTATGTTTCAAAAATTAATGTCAAACAAGGAAAATATATTTTTTAATATTACATAAAAAAATAAAAAATAAAAAAATATCTCAGCTAATGTAAATATTGCTATTCCGGTGGCAAAGTATTCACTGGCGACCCATTCGTTATTGCAATAGCAGATGTGTATGTGAAGTAGGGACCATATATTGCCACACCCCTGTTTGGTGATTACCTCTTAAGGATAGAGTTATGATGATTTATGAGTGAGTGATTCACACGGGTGAAATAAAGTGATTCGGTCAAGAGTGATTCACCGCATCATAAGAATTACAACGAAAAGAAATTTTTTGTAACCCAATGATATCGTGAGCTTGCCTCGGCATAGATACGAATTCATTTCTTCATTTTCAAACCTCAGCCCTATCCCCCAGTGAAGAGCTGCCATTGCATCCGCTGTGATTTTCAGCTAATTAATTTTTTTGTCTGATGCCAGAGACATATATAATATCTGCCCGTGTTCCAAATATTCTCAAATCTCAGTGGTTGTAATATATATGTATATATATATATTGTGTATAAAAAATAAGGCCGATTTTCAATTTAAAATTCCAGGGGCTTATGGAATTACAATTTTTTTACGTGAGGTGCTAGCACTATCCTGACATATGTGTGAAATTTCACACCAAAATATCTTCATTTATAAGTGTATAGTGTATATAAAGAAAAAGAACATATGATACATAGTTATATGTTGAGCATATATATATATATATATATATATATATATGGAGTTGAAATAAATATATATATATATATATATAAGAGCAATATATATCATATATATATATATATAATATATATATATATATAATATATATATATATATATAATATATATATATATATATATTGAGCATAGTGAGAGAGAGAGAGTCCCAATAGATAGTAATGCAACGATATATATATCTGTGCATGTCTGTACATAGGTGTGGATCTCATCTAAATCACGACGAGCTGACCGGAGAACTTTTAAAATGGTATGAAAGGGGTATCGATTCATATTTATTTTTTATAGCAGACTTAAAATATGTTCACTATTTTTTTACCCTTTAAATTTAGTAAACCCGTAATTTAAATAAATTGACATGAAGAAAAAAATATTTCTAGATTTATATCCGATAAATTATATAGATTTATTTCATTAGGCGTGACTAGTAGAAAATTATTCTTTAGCTATTAATAAAAATTTATTTCTTTTGGCATTGTATTGTGAAACAAAACGAGAATTAAGAACAGCAAATAAATCATCGTTAAGTTATTCATTATGGGGTTAGTTAAGTCGAAGGAACAGGAAATCTTGTTTAATGAGTGTAATACACGAACAGGGAATAAAATGAGTTTAACAAATAAAAGATAAAATTTCAAACATAAGATTATTTTTTACCTCTATTAACATTTACTGAATTTTAATTATATTTAATATGCGATACAGTCATCATCAGAATTATAATTGCATTCTAAATTACTTTGAAAGTATTATTTTTTCTTATTTCCCAGAGTAAATCTGATAAAAATTTAATGGTTTGCTTTTTCATTGACATATTTGAACAATACATGCATCATAAAAGTTGTTCACCTCCAACAAGTAACAACTAGACATAGAATGGCATTACAAGATTCTTCATTTCAGTAGAATAGAAATTTTTATAGAAATTTTTATGTAGAGATATAGAATTTTGTGTAGAGAAAAAAATTTAATTTATTTTTATTGAAATTTGTCTTTTATATATGTAAGAAGTTTTTCTTGACTATGTAACGTTTTTATTATATTGCTCACTTTGCTAATTGATTGATTACGACTTTTTTTATGTTATATAACAAACATACATGAAAAAAACCCCTGTTTTTTATAATTTATAAATTCATTAAACTTTTGTGTTGTTGTTTCTTATCGCACTCGATTGATAGCAACATTTAGACCAAATCAATGAAGTCGCTTAAACAGACGAATCATGATAATAAGGGTAGAAAATGCAGCAACTTTCCGAATGAAGCAGCAGCAAGAATGCAATGCATGCATTCTTTTGTCCTTCACCTTGTGACACAAAAATATGGGGTACCCAAACAAAGAAGTCTGATTGTACCCCACCCTGTTACACCCCCGGTTAATGCGCATCCATTTTAGTTGCCTTTACGACATACATGGATTACAGTGGGACTATTGTAACCCGGACCCACAGGAGAATATAAACCGTCGTAAAATTTTTATATGTGTATATATAAAATGTCATATACCGCATATAAATCCAACGTATAGTTTACTAATATAAAAAAGGAGGGAGTGTTTATGGAGGGATAATATGCGTGACTCCGCAATTGCACCCTGGAAATCTCCACCAAACAATTTGATAGTTGATAAAAAGAAATAAATACACGTTTTCAGTTGCCATTGAATCCCCAACATAAATAAGGAGTTATTTCTAAAAGACTGGCTACTTCAATAAATACACTCATGTCCATAAATTAAGGATAATGAAGTTCAGGCAAAGAAAGAGACAGAAGCAAAAACAAATTTGACTTATTTGTAAAGTCTATTTATTAAACAAAAGGTAAAGAGCAAAAATGATGCTATATGTTTGACATAATTAATAAAAATTGCGATTTTTACTCCCTGGAGCAAATTTCAAAAAGAGCCTATTTACAAAAAACAGTATAACATGGTTAGTATGAGGGTTAATATGGAGTATGTCTCCGGGACGATGCAAAACAGGCCTTACAACACCTAGGCATGCTGAATATAAAATTATCAATCTGATCTTGGGGAATATTACACCACTCATCAAGCAATGCCGTTCGAAGTTCCGGTTGACAGGTGAGGGGGGTTGACGGCTGCAATGCGTCGCCCAAGCATATCCCACACATGCTCTATTGGATTCAAGTCCGGTGAGTATGCTGGCCAATCCATACGGGTGATATCCTCCAATTGAATTCATTCGTCTACAATGTTTAGCTAGAGCCAATTATACTGAGACCAATTTGCTAGAGCCAATTTATAATGCGCACAAACCAACAAACGAATAAATAAGACACATTCATAAGGCATGTTCTGGAGTCAATCCTTTGAGCCTACTGGTTTGGTGAATAGCAAGGGTGCTTGGTTCGAAACTGAAAGAGCGACTTCAAACCAGAAGTTTATCATACCTCTTTCAGGGTCATTCGTTTGTTGAATATCGGTGGGCCTCTCGATTTCTTTATATATATATATATACCACGAACAACTCACTGACAGAAAAGAAAAAGTAGAACGTAGTCTCCAAAGACCTTTAAGGGTAAGTGACCCTTGTATTTACGAGTCTTATGAGAGAAACTGATGTGATATGCTTTAAAGATGTTGTCATATTCGTCATGGAATCTCATCATTTCCAACAGCAGCAACTTCAACGCTTATCACCACGGTATTCGAACCTTAATTGTGTTTTTCGCTATTGTTTTGATGAATATTAGTAGGTCTTTTAAAGGAAACATTTGCCTGTCGTACGGAGAAAACCTGTAAAATTACTACCAGCTGTCCCACTATCGATACTTGACACTTGAAACACACTATCATAATTTCCATTGAGGTTCCCCGTTTCTTAAAGAAGTGAACTACAACGTTTGCAACTCTGTTGGTCTCATTTCTTCAATCTTCATCTTTTAATGACCAAAGTAAATTTTATGAAAGGCTGTCAAGAATTTCATTCTAATTCGAAATTGAATTATTCTTATAAAATTTCATTCTTATTCGAAATTTAATTATTCTTATAAGAATTTCATTCTTATTCGAAATTTAATTATTCTTATAAGAATTTCATTCTTATTCGAAATTTAATTATTCTTATAAGAATTTCATTCTTGTTCGAAATTTAATTAGTCTTACAAGAATTTCATTCTTATTTTCATTCAGTTGGTCACATTTCTTCAATCTTCATCTTTTAATGACCAAAGTAAATTTTATGAAATCCTGCCAAGAATTTCATTCTTATTCGAAATTTAATTATTCTTATAAGAATTTCATTCTTATTTTTATTCTTATTCGAAATTTAATTATTCTTATAAGAATTTCATTCTAATTTTTATTCTTATTCGAAATTTAATTATTCTTATAAGAATTTCATTCTTTATTCGAACACCAGAGATACATAAGTAAATTTGTTTCACAGAAAAAAAATAAATACCAGATTAATTATTTTTATTTTCACTTGTTTATTCCTTTCTTTTCATTAATAAATAAAAATATGAAGAAAACTATTCGTTTTCTTGAACACAAGCGAAATTATCCAAAAATTAATTGATGTTATTTAAATGGTAACGTACGTATAATAATCGAGTACATGATTTGTAGGAAGAGAATTTGAGCATTCGATTACAACAGAATGTCGTCTGGCATTTACATTTGGAATGTCTGAATGGAATTTTACAACTCGCCTTTGTCATAAAAATCAAATGTGTGTCAGTGACATTTCAATGTCTTCCTTGTAAACATGATTCTTCTTTCTATTTGGGATTATAGTGTAATCGTCACCTGTATTATGTAATGATAAATCTGCAGCAAAAGATCTGTCAAACTAGTGTTGCCTGACTTTAAGTGAATTGCCGGAATTAAAAGTAAAAAATTGTTAACACTAAACCAAAAATTGAATAAAATTTTAGATTTGTTTTTTGAAATCGGAATAATTATCCTTTGTCAGTTAATTTAATTACATGTTATTGAATTATAAATGTGAGCAATTTGTATAATTTTTCGTGTCAGCCAATAGGAATATCTAAGATGGGCATTTGTATTTTCTGCATGCTGTATTAATAAAGTGCCATATCAGATCTTAACAAACTGACATAAATAGTTCATCAGATTATATAACTGACTTAAATAGTTCTGTACCATTCAAATCTTAACAAACTGACATAAATAGTTCATCAGATTATATAACTGACTTAAATAGTTCTGTACCATTCAAATCTTAACAAACTGACATAAATAGTTCATCAGATTATATAACTGACTTAAATAGTTCTGTACCATTCAAATCTTAATAAAATGACATAAATAGTTCATCAGATTATATAACTGACTTAAATAGTTCTGTACCATTCAAATCTTAATAAAATGACATAAATAGTTCATCAGATTATATAACTGACTTAAATAGTTCTGTACCATTCAAATCTTAACAAAAAATGACATAAATAGTTCATCAGATTATATAACTGACTTAAATAGTTCTGTACCAATCAAATCTTAACAAACTGACATAAATAGTTCATCAGATTATATAACTGACTTAAATAGTTCTGTACCATTCAAATCTTAACAAACTGACATAAATAGTTCATCAGATTATATAACTGACTTAAATAGTTCTGTGTCATTCAAATCTTAATAAACTAGCATAAACAGTTCATCGAAATTAAAGAAAATCTGAAATAATTTGTGATTGCACAGCTAATTATTAAATTTACGTAAAAGGTTATGCAGTATACGTAAAATAATACGTATACTGCATAATTATAAGTATTAACACATAGTTATGAAAATTCGTAAAATTCCAGCCTTTTGAGGCTTTTGGAGATGTGATTGAAAAATTAAACGTACTTGGATATTGGGCACGTGGCCTTGGCATTAAAGGTGTAAACAAGTAGATTTATTTCTATAAGTAGAAATTGCATAATGGCTATTTCGAAACTTGAGGTAACCATTTATTTATGAGTACTCGATACATACCTGAAGATGGCGTGCCATTAGGTAATAAAAGAGGCCATAGTCGATCTATGTATACATAGATCGGAATTTAGATGGTTGGAGGATATAGATTGAATGTAGATGGTTGGAGGATATAGATGGAATGTAGATGGTTGGAGGTTATAGATTGAATGTAGATGGTTGGAAGTTATAGATGGAATGTAGATGATTGGAATATATAGATGGAATGTAGATGGTTGGAGGATATAGATGGAATGTAGATGGTTGGAGGATATAGATGGAATGTAGATGGCAGATTGTGAGATTTTCTGTAATTTATAGACTGTAGAAAACATTTTTTAGAGCAGAACGAAGGCATAATTGAAAAATACTCAAAGCTACAAGTACATCAGTTGCCTTCTATAAGGAGCTAACTGTAAAGAGATGTAAAATCGTTACACTATCCCTTCCCAGATCTTCTCTTGTAGCAATTACTCGAAGGCATATAAAATTATGATCAGAAGACTTCATAAAGGAAGGTGATAAGCAAAACGCCCATAATTGTGTGTACGTCTCCTCCTACCATTCCATAGAAATAAATAGTTATTTCTCTGGATGGTTATATTGACCCAAGAAGCACCACCTTTGCTTAACTAAATACATATGTTATTCTTGATTCAATTGTTTGTCCCTACAAGCGCAGTTGGTGCCTCCTACATCACATAACACGCTAATGTTAACCACGCTGAACTCGAAGAATTATCTTTTATAAGATGACAATTGTGCGTATATGTTGACTAGAACCTTCTCCGTACTGAATTCATTTAGGCATACCTGGGATGCTATAGAAAGATGTATACTTTTATTTATTTAACCCGCCTATAGAAACCTTTCAGGATTTCTAACTGCTTGGCTTAGAAATGTGCTATGCTGAATTAATAAAAGCCATCATTTTGAGTATAGCACAATGCTATCTTGCCTCTACAACTTTCAGAGGTGATCAGCTTTATTCAAGAGGGTGATCATCTCTAGCATTTGCAATGGAGAGTAGAGTAGCTGTAAATGTGATCACACACCTTTTTTGAAGCTGATCACATATTGAAATCATATACAATTTATTTTTTATGTTTCCTTTCTATGTATTTTACAATAAATTTAGCCTACTTAATAGAAAATAACTGTTTAATAATTGTTTTTGCTGAATTTCACTAAATTTCAACGATTAGAAATAACACAATCATAATTTTTCTAATATTTGCCATCAATTTTTTGAGACCAGCAAATTAAGAAACTATTTGTTAGATATATTCACTATAAATATTTTTTAAAAATATCATAGGTTATTCATTGAATTAATAACAGTTTATTATTACGATAATTCAAACAGTGAATTTTAATTTTAACTGAGATTTAAATGATCAATATTCAAAATGTTTTTTATATGTTGTTGTTATTACCTATGGCCGTATTAGAACTCAATCCATACAAATTTGGCCACTTACCATATAAATAAAAAGAGCATATAAACAAATAAAAATTACACAGGAAAAGACCTTTTTTTTTTTAACAAAAACGACCAAAAGGCCTTAAAAACAGTTAAAAACAAGTTAAATGTTCTAAGGATAAAAATTTAAAAACTAGAAGCACCCTAATAAAAGTTCGTGTTATCAGTAAATGTTTACTCTGGCCCTCCAGTAAAAGTACACAAATCATCATTATGTTGTAAGTTAGGAGTCTAGTCCCCAGCAAACAAGTAGATGTGCCCTATTTATTTTCTCTGTCTTACACAAAACACATACTATATCTGAGTTCACACTTCCTATTTTGGACAGATGTTAATCTAAAATCAACAATAGCCTCTTTACGAGTTTTTCCATTAAATTTTTCCAGTCATGCCCGATTGTCTCCCAGACTTTTCCTTTGTATATTAGACTCCCAGACTTTTTATTTTGTATATTTTCTAATATATCCATCGTATATTAGAAAATTATTATCTAAAATTAGATAATAATTTTCTAATATACAATGACATGTATTTTATCTATTTTTCAATTCCTTCTATTAGCTCACATTCTCCCTATATATGTCTTGTTCAAATTTTCAATCGTTAATAAAACAATTTTTTATTCAGCCACTCAAGTTCAAACACATTTTGTTTGAACTTGTAGTGGATGACACTGGATGTTAATACAGTTTTAAAAAATATTAATTCATTAATTGGATTTAATGAATTAATTTTAGTTTTTTTTTTTTAGATTTAAGTTGCATGTATCTAATAATAGATGGCGCTAGATGTAAGAGGAAAATTTCAACTTTATTTGTAAATTACTTTTCTGCAATGTAGTGAAAAACGTAGGAATTGACTTAAAAAAATGTTTTTTTATATTACTTGTTTGAAATATTTTACGAAAAAGTTATATAAACATGAAAGTTTTAAAAAGCTTTCAAGCTTTCACTATGTTGTGAATTATTACACAAATAATACATATTTACAGAGTGTCTGATTAATAAAATAGTTCTACAAAAAAAAAAAAAATGAACTGAATAAATGAAAAACCTTACCAGCAGAAATAAATGAAAAATAAAGAAACCAATTTGTGAGTTGAGACTTTCCATTCATAATTTCATAGAAAATTTTCAACTTTTCATTTGAGTAAAATATGCAACCATTAATTAAATAACTCCATAAATTTATTACATGGAAAATAAGTTTCTGGATCCTTCAGATGTTTTCTTTAGCGTGGATTAATTGTTACCGTGAATTATTTTCCAGTTTCCATTCTTTATGTTAGCGGATTAGTTTTATCAGGAAATGCGTTATTTTCATTTTTAAACACTTGCCATTAGCGGATTGTTCAAATACAAAGTTTAAGTAATGGAAAGTAATTTATAAATAATATTTCTTTCTTAGTGTTAATGCGTTTAATTAAATCGTGGTAGTACAGATTAAAACTATTCTTAATCCTGGCAAAAGCATAATTGAATTTGATATAAGTATATCATAATGATAAATAATTAATATTTATTGTTAAACTATTGTTTTCTATTCTAAAATTGCTAATTAATTTAAATAATACTTGTCTAATTTATAATTTATTACAATTTTTTTCTAATGCAGTTGGCAAATAGGCCGTGATCTTTTTATGCCGTAAGGTCTGCACTGACTTTACTCACTTTGCACTACCCAGGGGGCGCGTGTAACTTGAAGATAAGCCACGGACGCGGAGTAACAATGCCCCCGCAATGCTCTAGGATCCTATTAGGACCGGGACCTAAGGTTTAAAGTGGATTTCGAAATACTACAAAGACCCATGGCAACGCCGGGATTTGAACCCGTTACCTGTGGTACCAAGCGGCACAGCGCTAGCCACTCGGCCATCAGGGCCCATGCATTAAATATTAAAAGTAATTTTTTTGTTAAAAGTATTTTTTTTGTTCTAATTCAGCTGGCACACATTTAGACAGTTGCCTATTATTTAGACAGTTGTCTTTGATGCCTTAAGGCAAGCGCTGCATCGACGTTACTCACTTAGGAGCTGCGTGTAGCTTGAAGAGATAAGCTACGGACGCGGAGTAACAATACCTCCGCGACGCTCTACGATCATGGATCCCCTTGTTAAAAGTAATGATTTGATGAAAAATTGGTTTAAAATTTGGGGTCGAATCGACTCCATGTGTTCGTTAGTAGCATAAAATAGAGTTCATGCATTGAAGTGTTAACCTTAAAGGGTGTCCTGCTACATTGCATAAAAAATGAACAATTCTGATAGTAACATCAAGAGGTTCACATCATTACTCTTCCTCGAACATAAAGAACTTGCCGGTCGACGAATTTAGGACAAAAATCTTCAGATTCTTAGATTTTCTGTTTAACTTCACTTGTCGAGTCTTGAACCGGAGTGTCCTACTTCGGAAATTTAACATGGTAACCATGTTTTCTTCTACCCACTGTCAAGAGCACCTCTTGTGAGGTTCAGGAGAAATGATCAGTTGGCCAACAGACTCTCACCAGGAGAGGAAGTATATTTCGTGCATCCTGCGCGTAGCCGAGTTTCGGGTTTTCGGCTTAGAAGTGGAATCCTTCCACGAATCTATATTTTTCTGTCTTTAAAAGTGTGAAATATTGTATGTCTCTATTTGTATGTGTGTGGTTTTTGTGCATGCGTAAAATAAAGCTACGAGTTCACAAATCTGTTCCCAACTTGTATACCATAACATTTAGGCACAAAAGTGTTCTGTGCCCAGGAAATAGTGTTGTTCAAGATCAATTAAAAGACACATTTAATTTTTTTAGTGTGAACCAATTTATACATTAAAGCGGGCTAATTAGATATTTCTCTTATTATATTAATTTGGGTGAAGACCTATATTTCCTAATAATTTTTATGAGTCTTTATATTTTAGAATAATTTATTTGCAATTCTTTGGACTGCCCTATTGGGTATTAGGCTTCCAAATTAAAATACTTTGGTTTGAAACCAGTAATATCTAAACGAATGTTTTTGTGTTATTGCTAGAAATGTATATGATAAATCTATTGACCGGAAAGTCGATTCTAAGAAGTGCGAAAGTTAGATTACTTTATATACCAACCTTATAAATGTACTTTTTGAAATTCATGGTTGCAAAATGCAAAGGGTGTCCTAACACCCTTTAATTATTTTTTATTTTTAATAGAACACCCTTTTATTTTACGCTTTAAAGAATGAATTATAATGGTATACTTAAAATAATAAGTATAGCAGGTATACTTACACTTCATTTTTTTTTGTGACCAAGAACTATCAATAACGAGTTGGCCTTATATATATAAATATATTTGCTATATATATATATATATATAAATATCTAGCAGCAGTTTCCATTAAATCACGAGCCTTCCCCGTCATCCAGGCGAGTTCATTGCAAAATGTAGGGTTCATAATGTTTTGGCTCTTGAGTGTAAAAGAATTATTAAAGGAGAATGCTATTTTTATAATTTATTAATTATTAAAATAAAATAAAAATTTAATTAAAATAAAAACAATTATTTATTAAATTGATAAAATAATTAAATAATAATATTCATAATTAGTAATTTTAAATTATTAAAATAAAATTAAAATAATAAATTTAAATCAATTATTAAAAGAAAATAAATCTACACACTTATGTATAAAGCATAATTTTTCAATCATTATTATTATCATATACGATAATAATCATATTTTAAAATCATGATCATAATTAGTATATAATGTCATTATACATACTAATATGTTATCAGAAAAAAAGGTATCTACATATCTGATATATGAAACATATTCTATGCTGAATAAGCCTGTTGCTCATTTAAGAACAAAAATATTTTTTTTTTCTGAAGACAATATAAAACAGATATCGATCGATTTTCACACAGAAAAAAGATTCTAGATATTAATAACTCCTAAAATAGGAAACTATATAATAACCTGCAGATAGTGCAACATAATAAATTACTAATTTCTTCTAAAATTATAACAATTCAATGTTAAAAATGAAACTGAGTATAAAGTGAGAGTTTAAAACTGAAAACTTTCCTTCCACCCAAAATCATTTCCTTACTTCTGCAAAATATGAGTCAGGTGATTAAACTTTCATATTTTCTCATTATAAATGCGAAAATATGAAACCTTTCTCAGAAATGAATTGTGTGGAATTTATATCTTTAAAACAGTGAAAAATCATGTAAATAGTGGTTTAATTTGAAGAATTATTAGGAACTACACGGAGTAACAATGCCCCCTCAACGCCCTACGATCCTATTAAGACCGGGACCGTACGGTTTATTACCCAGGGGGCGCGTGTAACCGAACCACGACAAACATCCATGCCACCGCCGGGACTCGAACCGGAAACCTGTCGGTTTAAAGAGAGCCAGAGCCACCAAAAACATCCATTCAGGCCGGGATAAAATCATGTAAACCTGTGGTTTTCGCGCCAAAGAATTATTCAGGCTACTGTTTTCCGGGATTTGAAAAGCAGAATTTTGTTTTCCTTTTGTGTTCTTTATTTTTTTTTTTCGTTTAATTTCGTTTATTTTTTAAAAAATTATAAAATTGATTTTAACTTTCATCAATTTTGTTAATTTACTTAATTTTTAGAGTATGTCATTTTGTCATTAAAAATAGCATGGAGTTTTTACTTTTAATAACCTGAAAATAAAATATTTTGAAATATATTCCTTGCAAATGATTTATTTATTTTTCAATAAAATTCAAAACTTTGAGGGTTGATACATACACATTTGTATAGGAATGCATGATTAGAAGTGACACTTTGAATAGTATTTAGAATAGTTGAATTTTTTATTGACACAAAAAATGAGACACGAAAAGAAAAAATTGTTTGTTTACAACATCATTGAAAAGTGCTTCTTACGTTCAATGTTTACAATAAATGCACAAAATTGCGACC
Source organism: Caerostris extrusa (assembly GCA_021605095.1). Taxonomy (NCBI): domain Eukaryota; kingdom Metazoa; phylum Arthropoda; class Arachnida; order Araneae; family Araneidae; genus Caerostris; species Caerostris extrusa. The sequence goes on along the minus strand of BPLR01018446.1, from coordinate 19,103 downwards.
ATTAACAATAATACATGTTTGGTAGCGTCGAAGGCTAACAATCCTTAAGATGCCAAGCATTTCGCAAGTGCAATATATAGTCGAGCACTCTGGCACTCGGTACCGCAGGTTTCGGGTTCGAGTCCCGGCGGTGACATGGATGTTTGTAGTGGTTCGAATCCACTTTAAATTTTAGGTCCCGGTCTAATAGGATCGTAAAGCGTTGCGGAGGCATTGTTACCCGCGTCCGTGGCTTATCTTCAAATTACACGCGTCCCCTGGGTAATTCAAAGTGAGTACGTCTTTGCAGCGCTAGCTTTAAGGCATCCAAGACCAAGCTGCCTAAGTGTTTGCCAGCTGCAGTAGAAAGAATATATATATATATATATATATATAGTCGAGCGACGAGGTCCTCAGTTGAGTCAACTGGTATCTCGTAAATGAAAATGCAGCTCAATTCCTCACCTCTGACTATACATTGCTATACAAAAAATTTACGTTTTTTATTAAGCCTTTTCACCCCTCAAAAGTGTGCCCCATGATAGTTGTATCACCCAGTATAATCTGATGATAATCATTAATGTCAAAAAAATACTTTTGTAATATTTTGTTGGTTTGAAGATTTAAAATTTACAAAATCAATAGATAAATTAATGGAAAGATCAAGAATAATTGTCACAGCTACAAAATTTAAACAAATATTTCTCAAACTGGTTTTGAATACCAAATGTTGAAGAAGTAGATAAATTTTAAGAAATAAGTCTTTTATTTTAAAATTATTTTAGTATCTGTCTGTCATAAGAAATTTCGAAATCTGAAAACTAATTTCAATTTTAAGAATTAGCAAGAATTCTGCTTCAATTTACTGCATTTTTATACGAAACAGGTTTTTTTTAGGCTGCAATGAATTTAATTATATATTGTTACGAATTTTAAATCGAATGTGTCATTTTAATGTGCTTTCTATTTATAAAACCCGCATTAACGAATTAATGTAAGACACAGTTAAAAAAAATGATTGCATTTTAAAAGTTTGAAATACGTACGTTTTCTTTTTTACACTGAATATGCTAGACTTTCGGCTTTAGCCTACAAAACCCGTTGGTATTTTGGCTGATTAATGTATATTTCGGATTGGAGGTTTGATTTGGTTTAGCTTGTCGCTCTACGATCATTTTGTGCACACTTTGGGCTAATAAAACTGCGACCCACAGTATAACGTGGATTTCGAACCACCAGGATACGAAACTGACGTCTGTGGTAGCAAAGCCCAGAGCGCTAGACAATTAATTGGCCATCAGGTTGCTCGGTGTGGAGGAAAATCTACCTCCGAGTACTATTAAAAGGATATGAGTTGCATTTGTGTCATTGCATCCATCCTGCCTGTCCATCAAATTTCTCATTAGTTTATAATCGCGTCCTATATTCTTTTTTTCCAGCCCAAATCGGGACCTAGTGGTCACGTGCACAGTTAACATTCAAGAAGACGCAGATACTGTTCCTGTAGGGGGTCCGTTGCAGTTGCTGCTTCAGAAACGAACAGATTCGAGGGCCATTGTGTTGCATGTGAAACATTGATAGTCAAGTTTTCTGATGGGAGTCTTCAGAGTTTTCTCCTTTATGATTTGCAGTATGTAGTTACCTCTAAAAGTCTTTCTGGAAGTTCTCCAGTTGATGGCATGTTCGTGACGTACATAAGTCGAACACAGGTCTCAACAACAAAAAATTATTCTACGTCTACATACACGTTAAAGTAAAATTAATTTATTCGAATAATATGTTTTAGTTGATTATAACGGAATTCAAAACTGACGGTAAAATTCTAACCGTTTTTAAAAATCAGGATTGTTCTACGAATTATCCTGATATGACATCAATATTAAAAGAGTATTTTAAAGTACATACTTTTTAAAGTGAGAAAAAAATCTTTATACTCAAACATTTAATAAACCCTTTTAATCACTGAATATTTAAAAAGTAATATTATACCAAAAGCATTCTTTTTTTAAAATATATTTAATCAATTTTATGAACATTAATTCTTTTCAAAAATAAATAACAACAGCTATTATCTCAAAATAATTTATCACCCCATTAAAAAACATAATCTTAAGGAATAATAATCTACTAACAGCGTAATTGAATGCAATTTACCTAGACGTGTCTGGTAAAATATTGATGACCTTGAAGAGATTATTTAACACACACTAGAAAACTCCGCATACATAAATAAATGATTATTTAAAAGCTTTTTTTTTTTCACATAATTAATCCAGTTTCTCTTTTTATTGATAATTTCCTTGTAGATAGGAAGTGAAAGAAGAATTCTTACGGCTCACTCGACGGTGACGTAATTCGTAGAAACAGATGCACGCGAATATTGTTTATCAAGGACACATCTGTTGCTTTCATCATGACTGATAGGTTTACCTTATCAGTGTGACGTAATTATGACGTATGCAAAGGAAAGTGTAACTAAAGCATGATGTGAAAGGTTGTTGTTTTTTTTTAAAAAAATTGTAAATATGTGTAAGGTTGTTAATGCTGTTTTATAAAGATGCTAATGTTATTTTTTTTACATAATTATTACATATGCAAAGGAAAGTGTTAGCATTGCTGTTTTTAAAAAATATTTAGTAAATATTTGTAAGGTTGTTAATGTTGTTTAATGCTGTTTTATAATGTTGTTTAATGTGGTGTTTTCACTTAATTATTACATATGCAAAGGAAAGAGTAACTAAAGTGTGATGTGAAAGGTTGTTGTTTTCTTTTAAATTTTTTTAGTAAATATTTTTAAGGTTGTTAATGTTGTTGTTTTATGTAATTATTGCACATGTAAAGAAAAGGGTAGCTAAAATAAAATATGGTTGGTAAAAGGTGTTTTTTTAAAATTTTTTAGTAAATATTTTTAATGTTGTTAATGCTGTTTAAAGTTGTTTAATGTTCTTTAACAACGTTGTCAAGGTTATTATTTTATGTAATTATTACATATGCAAAAAAAAAAAAAAAAAGTAACTAAAGTATGATGTCAAAGTTTTTTTTTTTTTTTAAATTTTTAAAATTTTTATTAAAGGTTTTTAATGTTTTTAATGTTGTTTTTAAGGATGTTAATGATCATTAACTGCTTGCCACTTCATTTTTGTTGTATGCAAAGGAAAGTGTAACTAAAGTATGGTGTGAAAGGTTGTGGTTTTTTAAAAAAATTTTAGTAAATATTTTTAAGGTTGTTAACGTTATTTAAAGTTATTTAATGTTGTTTTAAAGGTTGTTAATGTTGTAAGGTTGTTTACGTTGTTTTTAAGGTTGTTAATGTTCATTAACTACTTGTCACTTTATTATTGTTATATGCAAATTAAAGTGTAACTAAAGAAAGATGTGAGATGTGGTGGTTGTTTAAATTTTTTAGTAAATAATTTTTAAAATTATTAATGTTGTTTATGCTGTTTTGTAATGTTGTTTAATGTTGTTTTTTTACGTAATTATTACATATGCAAAGGAAAGTGTGACTAAAGTATGACGTGAGACGTGGATGTTTTTAAACATTTTTTTTTAGTAAATATTTGTAAGCTTTTTTTTTTAAAGGTTGTTAATATTATTTAATGTTGTTTTAAAGGTTAATAATGATCTTTAACTGCTTATCACTTTATAATCGTTATATGCGAAGGAAAGTGTAACTAAAGTATGATGTGAAAGGTTGTTGAACTTTTAAAAAAAATTTTGTAAATATTTTTAAGGTTGTTAATGTTGTTTAATGCTGTTGTTAATTAGCGTTTTTACGTAATTATGACATCTATAAAGGAAAGTTTAACTAAAGTATGATGTAAAAGGTGGTTGTTTGTTTTTTAATTTTTTTAGTAAATATTTTTTAAGGTTTGTAATGTTGTTTAATGTTGTTTTAAAGGTTGTTAATATTATTTAATGTTGTTTTTAAGGTTGTTGATGATTAGGTGGTGTTGATTTTAAGGTTGATGAGGTTATTTAAAGTTGTTTTAATGGTTGTTAATGTTGTTTAATGTTATTTTTAAATTGTAACGTGTTTTTTAAGGTTGTTAATGATATTAACTGCTTATCACATTATTATTGTTGAAAATATTGAAAACATTTTTTTTGCTTTTAAAATCCTGCATAGAAATAATGAAACAATTTGATAACAGGATTTGATAATTTTATCGAAATATTTGTATTTCAGTTCTCGAGAAAAAAATTTGTATCAAATTATTCATTATTTTAAAAATCTTTAGCAAATGTTGTTAAAAAAGGAATTTTTTTCAAAAAAAAAAAAAAAAGAAAATCCTGATAACAAATTTATACAATTCGGCATTTTTTTATTTCAAATGGCAAGGTAATACAAATTGGGAAAAAAATACAAAAAAAAAAAATGTACACAAAAGAGTTCAATAAAGATGACGTCATTGTCTTAAGAGAGCTCTAGCTTGCAAATATCTCGCCGTCCCGGATTCGCCATGACGTACCAAGCAACGATGGAGATGAGCTCGGTTCATTAGTTCTTCATTCTCTTTTGAATACGTAAATATAATTTCAACAATATTATTTAATAAACAATCAGAATTTAAGTTTTTGGAAAAATTAGATGTTTGTTTAACAGTAAAAAAGAAAAAAATAGATATACAACCAAAAATGAGAAATTGAATTGTAACCTAGAATAAGCTTATTAGAAAAATAACTAGGTTTGGTTTGTCGCTCTAGGGTCACTTTCTGCACACTTTGGGGTAATTAGACTCTAGATCTACAGGACCTATTGGGAGAAATCGGTTACATTTTTTGTTAGGTTTTCTGTATCCAACAATTGCACTGAATTTTTTTTTTCATGCATACATCTAAATTTATTAAAAAGGCCCATTTTGGTTTTCTTTCATTTTTTGATAATAATAACTATCAAGCAATTGAAATGCTAAATTTTAAATTCACTTGAAAAAGAATGCTTTAAATTTCATGTATACTAAATTTATCTGGAATTAAAAATAATGTATTCGCGAAAGCGAGTGTTGAATTTAACAGACAGTAAAATTAACCACTAAAACCAAAGCCTTCCTTTCCGATTTAACCCGCACTAAATTTAATGCTATTCCTAACGCCACTTAACGCCGACGCTATGAAACACTATTAAATTAAGAGCTAATTTCAACTCCTTTTCAAAGAGGTAAATTCAACTGATGCAAAAATTAACGCTATTCCTAACGCAAATGTCCCGTATCACCACTAAAATTAGCCATTTACACTTCCTTTCGTCAACTGGAATGGGACGTTAATTCTTGCCAATAGTTAAATTAATAGTCCATTAATATTAACACACATCTTGTAACTTAAAAAAAAAGCTAACATGCAGAAGAGCTCAGACTTGCTGCTTTCAGAAACGAGGATCTTCTTCTTCATTGGCGCAACAACCCCATAGTGGGCCAAGGTCATTTGCCTAATGGTAGATTTTGAGACATCATTTCTTTTTACTGGGTAGGTTTGTCAGCCATACGCTCAACACTCTACATTCATATTAGACCAAAACATACGATTTAAAATGGATTCCGAACCACTACAAACATCCATGGCGTTGTCGGGAAACATTTGCCCGAAACATAAGCCCGAAATTTGTGGCATTGAATGCCAGAGCGCTAGGCATTCGACCATTAGGTCCGGCTTTATTTGGTTTGTCGCTCTACTGTCATTTTGAGCATACTTTAGGCTAAACAGACCGGGACCTACAGTTTAAAGAGGATTACATAAAAACATCCATGCCACCGCCACGATTCGAGTCTGAAGCATGTGGTACCAAAGGCCAGAGCGTTAGCCACTTGGCCATCAGGCCGAGTAGAAACGAGGATATCAGACGGTAATAGAAGCAATACATATAAAATCGATCAACAGACTGCCTGATGGTAGCTTTCGGCTTTCTTTCCATACAACACGCCAATACGGAGCAATTCCTCCTAAAAGTCTTCCCAGAGGGGGATTATTAGTGCCACGCATAATAAGAATACACCTATGCACAACAAAAAAAAATATTTTGCCATTTAGATTTTTTCCTTACATCTAAGAATAAATCATCGAACTCTAAATAGAAACGAAAAGGAACACAAGTGCATTAAACACACAAGCCCAAAACAAAAATATATTCAACTTTTATTGACTCAAATCTCGTGCGTCAATTCAAATATTTACAGGCTCGTCAAGTCCGTACGCTAGAAAATTCTGAATTCCACGATCTTACAAAAATAGGGTTCGCAAATTCATTTTCCTGTTTCAAGGAAACTTTTTTTTTGGAAATGCACTATATTTTTTATCTATATATATTTATTGTATTTGTTAGTTTTCTCATGATATGAAAGGAAACGTGATCTTTCAGAAATTTATTTTAGATTTCACTCAGTTTTTTTATCCCTAAACAGTATAGTGATATGGATAAACAAATATCATACGGATAAACACTCGTATGGATAAACAAATATACAATGCTATTTTGGTATTTTTATATATCAAAGAGTTCCCCCCCCTTGAACTGTGAATGTAGAAGAAAAGTAATGGAGGCGATTTTTAAAATATTTTTAAATGCTTAAAATAATTACTTTGATTTTATTAATATATTATATTTATTGTAATTAAGTTGCACTGAAAGTATTGGCATTATCAACAATAAATTGTAATAAAGTTTTCTTAGGTATAGTAATTAAATTTATTTTTTTTTTGTATTGGCTTTTTTTTTCTCTTAATTTGAAAGAAACTGTGACCTTTCACAAATTTTAGTCGGAGTTCACTAAATTTTGTCACATAAATATAGTGATAAAGATAAACAAATATAGAACGTCACTTTGGTACTTTTATACATCATAGAGTTCTTATTTTTTGTTTTTCGAACTATTTTTGTATGTAAAATAAAAGCAGTGGAGCCGATTTGAAATGTAATATTTTAAAAAAAAAATTAAAAACAAAGTCAAAGTAATTAAGTTGTTTTAAAAGTATATGCTTTATTAACAATAAATTATAATTCAGTTTTGTTAAGTATATTAATTAAAAAATTGTTTTTGGTTGTATTGGTTATTTTTGTCATGATATGAAAGAAACCGTGATCTATCAGAAATGTATTTTTAGATTTCACTCAGCTTACTTATCCATAAACAGTATAGTGATATGGTTAAGCAAATATCATACGAATAAACACTCATATGGATAAACAAATATAGAAGGTCACTTTTGGTATTTTTAGATATCAAAGAGATTATATTTTTTTTTTTGTTCCTTGAACTCTTTCTGAATGTAAAAAAACCAGTGGAACCAATTTTAAATAAAATATTTTTAAATATTTAAATAATATCAAAATAATTAAGTTTACATTAAAAATGATTGTATTATGAACAATAAATTCTAATGCAGTTTAATTAGATATATTTATTAAAAAGTATTTTTTTTTTTTTTTTGTTGTATTGGTTATTTTTGTCATGATATGAATGAACACGTGGTCTTTTAAAAATTTATTTTAGATTTCACTCAGTTTTCTTGTTCCATAAACCCTATAGTGATATGGAAAAACAAATATACGGATAAACAACTCATGAAGATAAACAAATAGTATAGAACATCACTTTGGTATATTTATATATCGAAGAGTTCTTATTTTTTTGTTCCTTGAACACCTTGTTCCTTGTTATTTTTGTTCCTTGAATGAATGTTTAAAAAAGGAGGGAACCAATTTTAAACATAATATTTTTAAATGCTTAAAATAAAAATCAAAGTAATTAAGTTATATGAAAAATATTTACATTATCAGCAATAAATTATAATACAGTTTTCTTAGGTACAGTAAATAAATTAGTTAATTAGGTAATACAGTAAATAAATTAGGTAATTAGGTAATAATTTAGGTAAATTAGGTTTTAGGTAATATAAATACATTTTTTGTTGAATTGGATATTTTTCTCTTCATATGGAAGAAAACCTAATTTTTCACAATTATTTTTAGATTTCACTGAATTTTCTTTATATAGATAAACACTCATATGGATAAAAAATATAGTATGTAACTTTGGTATTTTTTTTATATATCAACGAGTTCTTATTTGTTTGTTGCTAGAACTCGTTTTGAATGTAAAATAAAAGGAACTGATGTTATAAATAATATTTTTAAATGCTTAAAATGAAATAAAAGTAGTTAATTTGATTTAAAAGTACTTGCATTATTAACAATAAATTATAATACAGTTTAATTAAGTAAATTAATTACAATTAAGAACATTAAAAATCAAAATAAAATCAAAGAATTGTTGTCTGGTGTGTCTAATAATGAGTGTCCTAATCCTCGGTACGGGACGAATATCCCATGAGTAGTCTACTCATGGATGGATGGAGGGAAAGGGGCAGCGTCTGTTGTGATGGTGCACCCGTAGGCAGAACTCTGGCTTGGCTCCGTGAAAAAGGAGGGCAGTGTCTTCCGGTAGGACCTTTTGGGGTACTAAGCTGCATATGCCTATCGTATGGGAGAAAACCCGGAAAACTCCACCAGATAGTCCAACTAATGAGGCAAGAGGCTGAACATCACAAGCACCATCGATTCTTCTGGTTTTTTTTAAACATTAGAGAGTTTTTGCATACCGTATTTTGGACGTCCGTTAGCTTTTCCTCCCTAGCGCGCATGCTCATAGGAAACATTATTACAGATACGCATGCGCAATTTCCTATGAGCATGCGCGCTAGGGAGAAAAAGCTAACGGACGTCCAAAAATACGGTATGCAAAAACTCTCTAATGTCTGTAACAAAGCAGCCAGTGGATTGAACCTCAGCCCTTATGCTGATCAGCGGCGCACGTTGCACTGAGCCACGACAATATTTGAAAATAAAATAAAATAAAACAATTCATTTGCATCATATACCAACAATCACTTTTACCAGAAACAAATAGACACTACAGCTGCAGAATGTATAGCAGATACAATGTTACTCATTATTTCAACAAGGGAGGGGATGGATGGCTATACTAGAATCATCGCTATCGCTCAGTACCACAGACTTCGGGTTCGAGTTCCGGTGGTGCCAGGGATGTTTGTAGTGGTTCGAATCCACTTTAAGCCGTAGGTCCTAATTTAATATGATCGTAGAGCATTGCGGGGTAGTGCTGCTCGCTTCCGTAGCCTATCTTCAAGCTACACGTGCCCCCAGGATACTGCTAAATGAGTAACGTCGGTGCAGTACTTGCTTATGGCATAAAGGTAACTGTCTAAGTATTTGCCAGCTGCATTAGAAAAAAAAAGATTCATATTTTACTATTACCATTTGAAACGAACACACTAAGGATTATATATTATATATTTATTCTTATTAACGATTATGAGTAAATAAGTATGATTTACATCTCTTAATCATTTCAGGGACGATTTTTTTTTTTTGTGAGAAAAAATTACTTAATTACGATTTATTCATTTTATATTGATAAGAATAAAAAAAATTGCACAAAAGAAACATAATTTCCATATTTGTGGTCGCTGAGGTTAATAGTAATTTATAACATTCCCGCATTTCATATATTCCGGCCATAAATTATTCATTATTCATAAACATATTTAATATATGTGGCATAATCCAACAACACTGACAGTCGAAATGCTACTTTATCCTGTTTTCATATTCCTAATTGTACACTAAATACAGGTATCAGTGCAGCCAAACCATAAGATTTGTATCTTTTTTTGTTGAGTGATTCTGTAGTGAATAATTTATTATCAAAGTTTTTGTTCTTTTTATTAATGATAGTAATTATTATTAAATGTCCACATATGTCGCCAAGGGCTTCAGAAGGTTAAAGGACTTTCTGTTCTACAGAATAATCGCACAATCCTACCTCAAGGCACGAAAGTTTTGGGTTTTGTGTAATTTGTTAGGCTTAGAAACCAAGCCTTCTTATTTCCGAAGACCAATACTTCCGTCTGTCATTGTTTAATAAAAAGCACTTTTATCCTAGCGCTTGAGTCTTATGGATGTGATTGTTTAACCCGAGAGTGGCCCACCTTAGCCCGCGGCCCGCATGCTGCCCGCCTTGAACATTTTTCTGGTCTGTGAGATTTATCACACTTTTATAAAATATATTTATTATATAATGGCCAAAGTAGTGAAAACCAATGTATTCAAAATACATTATGTGTGCATCCATTAAAAAATTATATGTTTTTATGTGTGCGTCCATCAAAAATAAGTTTCGACATTATGAGAAAAATTAACTTCCTTCCTGTTCTATTTATGAGTTCTCAGAACAATTAAATTATATTCTGCAAATTCATGATGTGCGCGCATCTTGTAATATATAATATAATAGGCTCTATGTTTCACTTTAAGTGACCTCAGTGACCATCCCTAAATGCGCACAGTTGATTGGTGACAGCAGAGCAAACCAGACTCCCAGTTGAAGTTTTTAACACTTTCGGTTCTACTTACACTTGATAATCGTTTTTTTTCGAAATGAAATTGATCACTCACAAAACACGCTCAAATATAACGCAGACTAACCTGTAACACCCATTTCGATATGCAGATACCCAAATGGAAATCGATTTGCAAGAGCTAAGTGAAAGAGTGGAAAAACAGATATCACACAGATAACAGATTTTTTTTTTTCTTTCGTTTATATTTATATATTTTTTATATTTCTTTTTAGTGAAATATAAAAATACATATTTCTTTTACATTAAATATATAGTATATTTCTTTACAGTGTGTGTTTAGGATTATTATTATTTTATTATATATGGTCACACATGTAAGAATAATAGCAAACACAATAATAATAATTCCTGTTTCAATTTATCACTCCAAAAATGTCTATATTGGGTCTAAATCTTATATGGGGATATATAATTTTTTATGCGGCCCGCGGAATTAAGACTCATTTCCAAAGTGGCACGGAAGATCATTTGGGTCGGCATACCCCCGTTTTATTCCACAGTGCACAAGAACTAGGATATGAAAATAAATACATGTATTTATAATAATAATAAGCCGTTGTTTAAAGTTCAAGCGATAAAAGGCAAATTGTGGACAGTATGTAAATAAGTACGGAAAATTTCACACAACATGACATAGACTGAAATACACTTTCATAAAATATATGAAGAAAATGTTCGACATATAAATAATAACAAATTGTAAAATAAAATTAGGATTGTTAAGAACTAGAAACTGCAATGGTTGAAAGATGTTTGTTAATATGAAATACGATTAATTTTTGCTAGTAGCATACACTTGTGGATATGGAATAAGTTAATTTATGGGTTACGTAATATCTGTGTATACAAAACGCGCGTAATAGATACGTTCTCGGTGTAATGAGTCGGATAATCGTGATGGCCATTTCATATCAACAAATGTAAAATGACAGAATGATTGACATCTATAGCATTGGCTACTTTCGACATTTGCTGAAAATCCTTCAAAACGCTATTTCTATTCCTCTAACATAATTTACATGATATTTTACATCCTTTTTTTAAATCAAGACTTTTCTTTGATGTTTTTTCTAATATAAGAAATATGGATACAGAATCCGATATCAGTAAGCCGTTTTCATATAAAATACGATTCTTTTAAAAACCATATTGATATGCAAATTGTTTTTGCTGGGAATTGGTTTTTCCAAGCGCTTATCTCATATATATATATATATATATATATATATATATATATATATATATATGTATGTATGTATATATATAGATATAAATATATATATATATGTATGTATATATATATATATATATATATATATATATATATATATATATATATATATATATATATATATATATATATATATATATATGTATATATATATATATATATATATAGATATAAATATATATATATATGTATGTATATATATATATATATAAATATATATCTAAATATATATATATATATATTTTTTTATATATATATATATATATATATATAGATAGATAGATAGATATATATATATATATGTATATATATATATTTATATATATATATTTATATATATTTATATATATATATATATATATATATATATATATATATATATATATATATATATATATATATACATATATACATATATATATATATATATATATATATACATATATATATATATATACATATATATATATATATATATGTATATATATATATATATATATATATAAACGTATAATAACATATTGTTTCTTTAGCCGCATATTTCTTCATTTTGGATATAATTTACATCTTGTGTTGATTGGATATTAGACTTTACTCATGGGTTTTTTTTGCTTTTATAAAAAAATTTGTTTATTAAAGAAATTAGTTAACTTATCAATAAAAGTATTGCCCAACTCCAGACACTGCTTTCCTTTATCTTTCTGGCGGAAGACTCATTCAAGGTTTTAACAGCTCAAGTGTTTTCTTGGTTGACATGTTGCATTTGATCAATCATATCAAAATTACAGTCGTTAAATGGTTTCAACAATTTTCTGCAGGTGAATGTCCCTCATTATTTTCCACAAGAATCCTATGAACGTCAGCTGTTCTTTTTCTTTCAATTAAACAGAAAGTCAACTAAAGCAGAGATTCTTTCTTTTGCATAACATTCGACTTGTTCAAAACTTGAAAAACGCTTGTTCACATTTAAACGAAGTGATGCATAATTAAATGTCAAAGTCTAATGACAGCTGTTTGACATGAAGTAGTTGTCAGGCTGATTCATCTTTTAATCTGGTGATCTCATCTCATCTGGTTATGTGTTTTCTTCATAGGAAAACCAGCCCCATGGTGAACGAAGGACGTCTGCCTTCTGCAAGATTTCCAGAAAGGAAAAGTTTTCTTTTACGAGGTAGAGTTGTCCACTCTATGCCCAACAGTCATATTAAATATTTTCTTCTTTGATGTCTGGCTTAAAGAGGATTCCGAAAAACTACAAACATTCATGGCACCGCCGATAATCGAACCAAAAACCTTTAGTACCACGCCCCAGAGTAGTCACTCGATCAACAGGTAATACTAGCAACAACAAGTAATATTAGTTACGCCCTCTATTTGAAAACTGTAGAAATTAATTAATTCCTAACTATAAAAGCACTACTAATTAATATAAAACTAAACTACTATTAATAAATTAATTTATACCTAACATTAAAACGAGTTGTCTTATGATATTTAGTTTAGTTTTTTTTCGCTCTATGGTCATTTTGTGCACACGAGGTCTAAACAGACCGGGACCTACAGTTTAAAGTGGATTCCGAACCCCTCACTAACATCTGTGCCACCGCCAGGATTCGAACCTGGAGCCTGTGGTACCAAAAGCTAGGGTTCTAACCAATTTTCCATCAGGTCGTTTAAGATATTTAAGAGAATATAAGCCAGATATTTAAATAGATAATTTATGGGGCCAAGTAACTTGCGTTCTGGCGCTTAGTTCCGCAGGTTTCGGGTTCCAGTCCCATTGATGCTATGGATGCTTGTAATGGTTCGGAATCCATGTTAAACTGTAGGTCCTGTCTGATATGATTTGTTGGGCGTATGGCTAACAATCCTACGCCGTAAAAAGAAAACATCTCCTGTCACGAAACTTGCCAGTAGGCAAACGGCCTTGGCCCACCATTGGGGTTGATGCGTCAATGAATAATATTAAGAAAATATTATATAAGACAGTGATAACATAATACATAATTCTATGTTATATATCTGAATTGGGTATTGTTATTTCTGCAAGCCCGTAAATTTATATTGAAAATTAATTTGTCCGATTTTCTTTACTATAATAAAAAAGAAAAATTCTCCCGCATGCCTGAAATGAAGAAAACTTGAACTTGCAGCTGGAGTCAATGTTTAAATATTATTTTAAATAAATTGAAAATTTTAATGCAACATATACAATATCACATTCAGCAAATTATTTCAATGTAAAATGACGATCTTTTTGAAAAGTCGCATAAAATTCTTTTGCACAAAAATTTGTAATTTAATCTTTTAAAATATCCATTTAGTTTATCTTTAAATTTCGATTTTCAAAATTTTTTATTTATTAAAAACATTTTTACTTCTTGTTTACAGAGGAAACTCAAAAAACCTTTATGGTGGGCAAACACTGTAAAATGCTATTGGCAGATTTTGAGACAGGAGAAAAACAGGCGGTAGTCACTGTTTTCTTTCCACTTTCGCAGCGTAATAATAGTAATAATAATATAAGTTTTCGATCTATTCGGCCCGTTTTATTCCGTTTAAAAGTTTCTTTACTATTTGATTAAAATCTTTACCATTAATGAATTTAACTAAGATTAAACTTTCAAATTACGAAAGTTCTATATTCCTAAGTGTGTTCTGAGAATATAAGCCATATATTTAACATGTAAATAATTTATGAAAATGTTAGTGTTATAAAAACTCATTCACAAAAAAATTATTTTTTAAGCTTAACAAACATCTCTTGTTTGAAAATGGCCTGATTTTCTTTATTTTATATAAGAATTTCGATATAATAAGAAATTTGAAATCTTATTTACCAAAAACAATTTACCCTTCTTGTTTACAGAATTTAACTAAAAAACCGTTTAATCTTGAACAGTAAACCCATGGTGAAATTTTGAGACAGGAACGATGTTGTTTTCTTTTGATAGTAGTGCGTTGTGTAGGGCCCCAACCCGATTCTACGTCAAATGAAACCATAATCCCATTTTTAATAGTGGAAAGAAATTTATCGTATCTGAACAGAACAAGATAATATAAAAATTTTTAAGTCAATCATCTACTTTTTTTCATTATATTAGAAAGTATCTTTACAAATAAATTGGCATTTTCCTCTTATATCTCGTATATATTAGTATAGTTTAAATATAAAAAAATTAAAAATTAATTAATTAAATTTAATGAATGAATTAATATATGCAAACACTGTATTAAAAAATTGAACTTGAGTGGTGGAATAGGTATTTTATTTCGATTGAAAATTTGAACAACATACCTTTCTAAAAATTTTTCGTTAATATATTTTCTTAAAATGACATTTTTTTGGTTTAAAGTTTTGTTATGAATATCAATATGGCGGACATCATTTGTTATTGAAAATTTTCAAACATGCCCGTTTATTTAAATATGATCGAAAATTTTGGATATCCAAAAAGTAAAATGCATATTCTTCTTCTTTAATGATGAGCAAAACACCGGATGGTGGGCAAACACTGTCTGCGACTATTGGCAATTTTGTGCGAAAAATAGTTTTTTTTTGAGTATCGGCCCGTTTCATATCGCGCGTTTCTTCCTTCCCAAACGATTATTATTTTTGTCTTGCAAGGATAAAATAACTCGACATTGAACTGCTTCACTCGAAGCCGATTCCTGAGGGTGTTTGTTACCGAAGGGTGTTTTTCGGCCATCAGGTCTTTTATAACATGTAATTGTTATAAAAATATGAGTTACACCATCTATTTATGGAAACCTGGTGCTATGGATGTTTGTATTTGTTCGGAATAATTTAAAACTACTACTATTTAATATAAAACGTAAGCTACCATTAACAACACTACCTAAAATTAAAAATTCAAATTCTAAAATTCCAATACCTAACATTAACAGATGGCTGAGGCCTATAATTATATTTAACATGAAATAATTTATAAAATTTTATCTTCTTCAAACACATTCACATAAAATTATTTTGCACAGGCGTTAATTTCAAGATTTCTCTTGTTTGAAAATGCCACTTTAGATATTTCTTTATTATATTTTCTTATTATATTTTTTTCTTTATTATATTTTCTTTATTTCAATACTATATCTATTTTATTTATTAAAAAAAATTTTTACACACTTTATTTACGGAGTAAACTAAAAAACCGATATAATCTCTAAAGTAAAAATGCGACTCTATAACATGAGAAAATAATGTATTTTTAAGTCGCAGCAAACATCCTGATTACTTATAGCACATTTTGGTGTGAATTTCCATACTTTATAGTATAGGGCAACTCAGCTCTAGGCACAGTGATTTGCTGTGGTGTAGTGGTGGTAATAGTAGTAGTAGACATATAAACTGGGACCTACGGTTTAAAGTGGATTCCAAACCATTACAAACATCCATGGCACTGCTGGACTCGAAACCGAAACCTGTGGTACCGAGCACTAGTCACTCTGACATTAGGCCCCTTATCTGGTAATACTAGTAATAATAATACAAGTTACGCCCTCTATTAGAAAAATTTATAGAATTAATTAATTTCTAACTATAAAACGAGTTGTTTATGACATTTAAGAGATATAAGCCAGATATTTAACATGTAAATAATTTATGGGGGCCTGATGGCCGAGCAATTTTGCGCTCTGGTGCTCGGAACCCCAGGTTTTTTCAGATTCGAGTCCTAGGAAGCTATGGATGCTTGCAGCTTTTCGGAATCCACTTTAAATTGTAGAACTCGCGGTTTAATATGACTGTAGAACGTCGGGCGCAGGGCTGACAACACTACCCCGAAATGAAAATATCTCCTATCTCGAAATCTGCCAGTAGGTAGACGACGACTTGGCCTACCATTGTTGAGTCAATGAAGAAGATAATTTATGAAAATTTTATCTGCTTCTAACGCCCTCACATAAAATTCTTTTGCACCGGCATTAATTTATTCCTTGTTTGAAAATCGCACTTTAGATTTTTCTTTATTAAATTTTATTATATTTATTGCTTTATAATATTTTCCTTAATAATATTTATTGGATTTATTATTATTTTTCTTATTATATTTATTGCTTTAATATATTTTTCTTTAGAATTTCAATATTATATCTATCTTATTTATTAAAAAAATTTTTCCTCACGTTGTTTCCAGAGGAAACTCAAAAACCGATCTAATCTCGAAAGTAAAATGCATCGAAATGATGAAAAAAACAACGAAGTTTGTTTCTTTCCACTTTCGCAGCGAATTTCAATTTAGATATGCTTTAATAGTTTTTCCGATGAGTATCTGCCCGTCTTATATGTTTCTTTCTTTCGACGATTATTATTTTTTATCCTGCAAGGATAGAATAACTCGAGATGGAACTTTCACTTGCGACGAACTTTCTATTCTAAGGGTGTTGCCGAAGGGGTGTTATTCGCGCACATGCAATAATGAATTCCTAAAACATGTATTGTTATAAAAACATGAGAAAGCAGTGTATTTTTAAGCAAACAACAAACATCCTGATTACTTACATTTGGGATCTGATTTTAATTATTTTTTTGTAATTAATTTTGGCTGTAATTAGAAACCCTGAAATCTGATATTTAACAATCTATTTCTCTTCTGTCGAAATTTAAGGAAAAGTCTTGTTTATTGACATAACAACCTATGGTGCAGATTTCGAGACAGCATTTTGTTTTTTACAGGGTAGCGTTGTCAGCCCTACGCCCAACACTCTATAGTCCTATGAGACAGGGATGAGGTTTTTAATAGTCGGAAGAAATTTATTGATCTGAACAGGAAAATGATTATCTTTTTTGATAAGAGTGAATGAAATTAATTAGTCGCGGATACGACAATTGTAAGTTTTAAAATAAGCCCGCTTATAAAAATATAATTCAAAATATTTTGGCTATCCTCTAAAACACCACCTCTATATTCTTCTTCATCATTAGCTAAACAGCCCCATGGTGGACAAAGGCTGTCTGGCTACTGGCAGATTTTTTGAGGCTTTTTTGATTGTTTTCTTTTACTTTGTAGGGTTGTCAGTCTTACGTCCAACACTCTATAGTCATATTAGACCAGGACGTACAGTTTAACGTGGATTCCGTACCGCTATAATCATCCATGGCACTGCTTTGGACTCGAAGCCGAAACCTGTGGCACTGATCCCCAAAGGTCGGTCATCAGGTCCCTCATCTGGTAAAATTAGTAATAATAGCACAAGTTACGCTATCTATTAGAAAAAACGCTGGAATTAATTAATTCCTAACAATACAAAATCGCTACTAATTAATATAAAACTAAACTATCATTAATTAATTTATACTTAACATTAAAAATGAGTGGTTTTGTGATATTTCGGGGAATATAATCCCGATATTTAATACGTAGATAACTTATGAGAGGAGATATGATGGTCGAATAACTTACGGTCTGGCGCTCGGTGCTATAGGTTTCGGATTCGAGTCCCGGTGGTGCTATGGATACTTGTAGCTCTTGCTATTCCTCTTTAAACTGTAGGCCCGGTCTAATATGACTGCAGAGCGTTGGGTGTACGGCTGGCAAATCTACCCTGTAAAAATATTTCCCTCTCAAAATCTGGCAGTAGGCAGACAGCCATGGCCCACCATCGAGTTGTTGCAAATAATCTGATAATTTATGAAAATTTTATGTGCTTCAAACACACTCACATAAAATTCTTTTGCACCGCCATTCATTTTCATCCTCGTTTGAAAATACTACTTTAGATTTTTTTTATTATATTTTCTTCTTATATTTTTTTCTTTATTATATTTTTTTTTCGAATTTCAATATTATATCCATCTTATTTATTAAAAAAAATATTTCGCACACGTTGTTTTTAGAGGAAGCTAAAAACTGATTTATTCTTGAAAGTAAAATGCGATCGAATTGATGAAAAAAAAAAACACCAGAGTTGTTTTTCCCATTTTCGCATCGAATTTCTATTTTCTGCGAAAATAGTTTTTTCGATAAGTATTCGGCCTGTTTCTTTCTTTCCAGGATTATTATTTTTTGTCTTGCAAGGATAAAATAACTCAAGATTGAACTTTCACACACTATAAACTTTATATTCCTAAGGGTCTTTGTAGCCGAAGGGTGTTTTTCGCATACATGTAATGATGAATTCCTGTGTTACGTTTATCATGCTATTTACGTTTTATCATGCTTTTATAACAATACACGTTTTTATAACATGCATAGTTATTACACCGTTTTATCATGTTTTATAACATAAAAACATGATAAAAACGATGTATTCTTATGCTGCAACTAAATTCTTGGTTACCTACATTGTGGCCCTATTTTATAATAAATTCTGCAGTAATCAGAGAAACAATTAGAATTTATACGTATTGCTTCTGTATTAGTTATCTGGTCTTTGGTATCACAGGCTTCAGTTCCGAATCCTGGCGGTGGCATGGATGTTTTTTAGTGGTTCAGAA